>JAUMJL010000504.1:0-137500 GCA_033558185.1 Dromococcyx pavoninus | reverse complement strand
AACGGTGAGGATATCCTTTGTGCAGCCAAAGAGCCAGGATCTCACGGTGAAGTTAAGGGATCTTCCAGCTACATCCCAGTTCCGATCCTGGAACCGGAGGACACAAATGCCACTTTATTTATTGCATTGACAACTGGGATAGACTGTGGTCATTGGTGGTGACAGACCTTGGCACTGCTGCCGTCCTAGAGAGCCCTCTGTCAGTTTTGCCACACTGAACGTGGTTTCCCTTGCTGAAACAGGGCAGTGTGATATCACAGGATCATAAATGGTTTGAGTTGGAAGGAACCTTAAAGATCGTCCAGTTCCAACCCCTCTGCCATGGTCAGAGACACCTCCCACCAGACCAGGCTGCTCAAAGCCACATGCAACCCAACCTTGAACACCTCCAGGGAGGGAGTATCCCCAGCTTCCCTGGGCAGCCTGTGCCAGTGCCTCACCACTCTCAGCATGAAGAATTTCCTTCTAATGTCTGATCTAAATCTTCCCCCTTCCAATTCAAAGCCATTCCCCCTTGTCTTATCACAGCTTGCCCTTGTAAAAAGTCCCTCCCCAGCTTTCTTGTAGGCCTGCTTCAGGTGCTGGAAGGCTGCTATGGAATCTCTTGCTTGTCCTTCCTAAGCTTTTATCCTTGCATAGTCTAGCTTCCCAGCCTCCAAATCTGATCCTGAAAAAAAAATTAGTCCTCAGCCATGTGCTGGTTTCAGGACAACCCTTTGTGTTAGGCTGCGCTGAAAGGACAAATGGCTTATGTTAATAATTATACGATGTCATTCACGTTATTTGACTACTGCATCCTTCAGAATTGAGGGGGTTTTATTGCTTTGGTTAGAAGTCTTTTTTTTTGTGGGAGGTGCGGAAGAGAGTGGATTTTTTTGTTTGGTTTGTTTTTTCCCCTCATCTATCACTGCATCAAAAGTACTGTTGTCTTAAAGAAAATTAAAGATAATGGAAAAAGACTAATTTCATGTAGAGAAAGAGAGGAAGACTGAACAGCCTCCTCCATGTGGGCCTACTGATTTTTACACATTTATATTTAAATTTCAGCTTATCTGGTAATAAATCTATTCCTTTTTAGGATGATATGTAGTCCCAAAAATAACAAGAATAATTACTGCTAGTCTTAGATTGGAAAAGCAGTTTTCCTTGCTTTCTGTACATATCTATAGGATCTGTAACTCCAAGTGCATAAACTCTTAAGTTTGCTTAAACTGTATATAAGGATCTTTACCATTTTAGATGATTGTTTGAAGGCAGCATGAGAATGGAGATATGGCTGTTTAAAAATGCAAAATCATTAAATTTTCCCTCAAGCCTTAAGAAATAAGATGCGAGAGAAAGGAAAGTTAATCTTGAGTAAGAATAGTCAGCCACTTATAGGGAACCTAGGTCTGGCATATTACAAATATCTTGATTTCTGTATGCTATTCAAGCTTTTATGTAAGCTTTTCTATGAAATGGAGGAATATGATGAAAGCAGAGATATGTGCCCCTGCCTTCCCAGCATTTTCTGGTCAGATCTTGTTAAACAACCTGGTGACTGGCCTACTTTTACAAATGCCCCCTTAAGTGGTTTGGCTGTAGGCACGCGATGGGTTACTGGCAGAGCCAGGAATAGCACCAGCAAATCCTGACTCACTGTTTGTGACTGTAATCATACTAGATGTGTTTTCTCCCAGAGTCAAGTACCATATGAATAAAAAGTTGACTTCTGTTTTGGTAGTGGTACAATAGATGAGAAATTTATTCTTTCATCTTCTGCATGCAGAACAGTGCAGAAACAATTGCTTAGCTCTGGAGGGACTGAAGGGTATGTTTCAGCTTTTGCTTTAGCGTGTCCAGTACCCTGTTTGATATAGGGACTCTTGGAGAAAATGTGGGGATGCTAGTGCCATGAAATGGTCCTGCAGAGTTCAGGTACTGGGGAGAGCTTTTTGTTTCCTTGATTTGAGGAAACAGTTCTGGAAATACTTTAATGTAGCAGACCCATTAATCTGTCAAACATACACCTTTCAGAAAAGTGAAGACAAAATCTGGTTTTGTGCACAGAATTCTGCTGTCTGACTCTTCGCTCTGTTTTGCAGAGGAGTCTGATTCTCTTCTCAGTTCCTGGGATGCTTTTGTGGTGATTTGAAGTATGGTTCGCTTGTCATATCCTAGCACCAGTAGTATCTTGAGTTGGTTTTCATAAAACGGAGGGTGTTTGTTAACCTGATACTGAACTGCAGAAGAGCAGATGTGCTGTGCATGGAACCTATGAATGCCTGAGAGATCCGGTCCTTTATCTTGTGTAAGGACAAGGAGGAGAACCTGGGCACATGAAATGGAACATGCTCAGCTGAACCCACAGGAGATTTCCTTGATAAAAAGATGAATAAACAGTGAACTGGCTACCTCAGTAAGGCCAAGCATTCAAAGTGTTCACTTCCTTGATTTTAACTAAAAAACAAAACCAAAGAGGATGGGGAAATGTCCTTGTGTGGAAGATATTAAGCTGATTATTTATTTACTTTATTCTTTCTCTGTCCTTCTCTCAGTTGTTCCCTTTGGCAAGCGCTATAGGGGAACAGGAAGAAGGAGCATGTTGTTTCTGTGTCAGGTTGGGGTTCTGCTGTTGCCTTGGGAGACTGCAAGATTGGTTCTGAAGTAACAAGACTTAGAAATAACCCTTACACTTTTAGGGCCAATGTGGCAGGATTTGGAAATTTGTTAAGCAGGAGGTAGAGTCTTGCTGCAATGTGGCTTTCTTGTAAAATTTGTATACATATTCTGTGTTTTGAAATCTGTTCTTTTCCTTATTGCATGAGGCATGGCCTTAAGTGCTGAAACCTATATTCCTCCTCTTAAATGCAAACTGGAAAGAACCAGAAGTGAAACGTGCATTTTCTCACAGATAGGTAACTGCATTGCCATGGTAACTTGGGGATTTCAAATTCCAAATACACGTCTGTTGACACAAATTGGACACAGCTACAGATATAGCTTGTTTTCTTCCTACTTTGGTTCTTTTGCATACAGTGAAAGAGAATGTCTCTTCATATGCAATACCCATTGTTAAATTATCCATGTTTATGTTCATCCTCTTGTAAACAGTCTTCTTTCCCCAAGAAAATGCCACAAAATGAAATAATCTGTGACAATACTGCACAGCAGCATGGAAAGTAGTAGTGATTGCGCCAGAATATATGAATATCTGTTACAGATTTTGCATGAATTTAACTGTATGTATTTTAAAAGTAGAACTACGACGTATTAAATTTTCTTCTCATTTAGTTCGTTCTTGGGGGGGGGGGGGGTTAAGCCACAGTAAAATGTTGACTGCCACAGCTGTGGCACACGTGATGTTTCTAAGATGACTTATTAAACCAGACGTACTTTCTCAGGTGCTTTCTAAGATAGTGGGCAGATCTGACAGGGACTGTAGTTGGCACAGAGCTCATAAGCGGATTCTGGGTGACATAGCAATCATCTTTCTTCCAAGAAATTGCCTCCAGCTTTTGTGTTTGTTAAGGGAAACTTGAAAGCATATCCTACTGATAATGAATTCAGCAATGCACTGAAGGGTAGTAGTGGATCTTCTTTGGGTTATTCCTTTTAACGGTCCCTGACAGAGCAAGGGGCTCTCCACAGTGGAGCAAATCTAGGAGCCTCACAGTGATCTTGGAATCCCCTACGCTTTTCTGTTGCTTCTGATGTGCAGGTTTGTTTATGTGGTTTGTGTAGAGCCCTGCAGGACTGGGCACAGAGTCTTCCAGTTGTGTTTCCAATGAAGTCTCCTTCCTTTCTTCCTTGCACTTTGACTTTCTCACAGATACAAGTAAATGAATGGCAGTCTTTTGGTTGGTTGGGTGGTTTTTTTTTTGGTTGGGTGGTTGGGTGGTTTTTTTTTGGTTGGGTGGTTGGGTGGTTTTTTTTTTTGGTTGGGTGGTTGGGGGGTGGTTTTTTTTTTTGGTTGGTTGGTTGGGGGGTGGTTTTTTTTTTTGGTTGGTTGGTTGGGGGGGTTTTTTTTTTTGGTTGGTTGGTTGGGGGGGGGTTTTTTTTTTTGGTTGGTTGGTTGGGGGGGGGGGTTTGGGGTTGGTTGGTTGGGGGGGGGTTTTGGGGTTGGTTGGTTGGGGGGGGTTTGGGTGGGTTGGTTGGGGGGGGTTTTTTGGGGTGGGTTGGTTGGGGGGGGTTTTTTGGGGTGGGTTGGTTGGGGGGGGTTTTTTGGGGTGGGTTGGTTGGGGGGGGTTTTGGGTTGGTTGGGGGGGGGGTTTTGGGTTGGTTGGGGGGGGGTTTTTTGGGTTGGTTGGGGGGGGGGTTTGGGTTGGTTGGGGGGGGTTTTGGGTTGGTTGGGGGGGGGTTTGGGTGGGTTGGTTGGGGGGGGGTTTGGGTGGGTTGGTTGGGGGGGTTTGGGTGGGTTGGTTGGGGGGGGGTTTGGGTGGGTTGGTTGGGGGGGGGTTTGGGTGGGTTGGTTGGGGGGGGGTTTGGGTGGGTTGGTTGGGGGGGGTTTGGGTGGGTTGGTTGGGGGGGGGTTTTTGGGTTGGTTGGGGGGGGTTTGGGTTGGTTGGGGGGGGGGGGGGTTTGGGTTGGTTGGTTGGGGGGGGGTTTGGGTTGGTTGGTTGGGGGGGGTTTGGGTTGGTTGGTTGGGGGGGGGGTTTGGGGTTGGTTGGTGGGGATTTGGTTGGGGGGGGGTTTGGTTGGTGAGGGGGGGTTTGGTTGGTTGGTTGGGGGGGGTTGGGGGGGGTTTGGTTGGTTGGGGGGGTTTGGGGGGGTTTGGTTGGTTGGGGGGGTTTGGGGGGGTTTGGTTGGTTGGGGGGTTTGGTTGGTTGGGGGGGTTGGTTGGGGGGGGGGTTGGTTGGGGGGTTTGGTTGGTTGGGGGGGTTGGTTGGGGGGGGGTTGGTTGGGGGGGTGGGTTGGGGGGGGGTTGGGGGAGGGGAGGAGGGGGGTTGGGGGAGGGGAGGGGGGTTGGTTGGTTGGCGGGAGGGGGGTGGGTGGGTTGGTTGGGGGGAGGGGAGGGGGGTTGGTTGGTTGGGGGTTTTTGTAAATTCTCTGGATGCATTAAAAGTTGGTCCTTTGCCTCTGACAACATGTTCTTCACAAGCCTCATGTTCACCAGAGTTGAATTGCAGTAGATTGACTATGGAAATAATTCTAGAAACATATGTAATCAGCTAATACAGAGGATGCTGTAGGTGGGAAGCAATACCAAGGAAGTATCACAGCCCTAAATTTGAGATAAGGTTTAATGTGAGATTGAGGAAAGAGAAGCCTTTGTAAAATCTTGTATCTCTTGGGTATTGGCTTTGTAGATGGGGATAAAGCTATAGTTTACTAAATGTTATCCCTTTGTTCCTTCTTTCTTCCAGCGCTCCCAGAAAACTTTAAAAATTATTTCAAACTGTATTAGTCAATTTTCAAAAGGAAAACTGTAGGAAGCGTGTCATTGCATGGTCTGCATTTAAGTCCAGTGTTGGCTCGCAAAGGTAAAGACAGAGGAGTCTAAAGCTTTCTAATTAAAATTCAGTGTTCTTACTGTAAAATTTTTCTAAGATTGCTATAGGAGTTAATGCTAAGGCTTAATTCAAAACAGTTTGTGTCATTTTTCTTTCTACAGTATGTAGCAAAGCAAGTCAGACCTCTTGCTTTACTTATTTTTGTTATTGTGTGATCTAGTAGTCCCTCTGAAGTGACGACCATGCAGTTTTACAGTCAGCAGTAGGAGCTGTAAAATTTGATGGAGAAGGTTTTGTCTTCAGTCTGAAAAACTTGAAAAGTGTGAGATGGGTTGGGAGCAATGCCTTTCTTGCCTTTGTCTGGTGCACAGCAGCCTGTCCACCAGCATAGGCTGGACAACGAGGCTTGGTGAAAGCCGTGAGAAGACAGTAAGGCAGAGAGGGAAAGGAGCTTAACCCATGCCAGCCACACAGGGAGGTAGGACACAGTGTCCGAGTCTCAGATATTGCATCCTCAGCTCCTCTCCTGGGCCATTGTGTGTGGTTCTTTTGAATCTCCAGGGTTTATGCTTTGCTATAATGAATGCTGTCAGCTTGAGAGATGGTCTTAATTGTTAGTAGAATAAAAAATAGGGAGAAAATGGTTGCTGTGCAATACTTGGGAGGGTTTTATGGCCCTTTGTTTTTCTGTCCCGCTGCTATAGATACAGGGTACATTAGCAGCACAGGAGAGTGCTCTGACAAACTCCTGACCAGTTTCATAAGTGCAGCCAGAGGACCAGTCTCCTTGAATTTGCTTGTGGTTACGGGAAGGATACCTGGTGCTGATATCAGACCTGAGCTGTTGGAAAAGAATAAATGTTTCTCAGCGTAAGCAAGGGAAGAGATTTTTTTTTTCCTCCTGATCTTTGTTATTATTATTATTAAAATTCTGGTTGCTGCTTCTAATATCAGATTAGCAGAAGAAGCTGGAAATGGCATAGATGCTTGCGATTCAGTGCATTGCTGTACTTCCTATGGGCATGTGTGACGTGGTTCCGGTGCCTTTCAAAAGAAACATGTAGCCCAGTGGCTACAAGAAATGGCTTACAAGTAACTTCACTTGTCTTTACTCACACTTGAATCTGATCTGTTGCCAGGTGAAGGAATATGTTGTTGGGGAGTGGCCTGGTTTAACCCAGCAGCTGCCAAAACAATGAACCATGTGGTGCCTGCCCAGCAACAAAGAACCAGGTGGCCACTCACTCCCTCATCTCCACTCCAGGATGGGATCCGGTGGAGGATCATAAAAAAGTAAAACTCATGGGCTGAGATAAGAACAATTTAACAGGGCAGTGAAGGGACAGAACATACAACAGCAACAATAACAATAAAAGAGTATATGAAACAGGCGATAAACAGTGTAAATCACAGACTGCCTGAAAACTGACACCTGGCTTGCTCCCAGTCTGGAATCCTGTGCCATGCTCTGCGGTGGTGCACCCAAAACCACACCACAAAACCAAAGTGAGATTATGGTGCTGCCAACCATGCCACAAACCACGTTGCCACCTCTCTGTCTGCTGGCTGGGTACCCCTTATGTATCCTGAACATGATGTTATGGTATCAAATACGCCTTAGGCCAGGTTGGGTCGTCTGTCCAGGCCGTGCCCATTTTCAGCTTCTTATGAAAAAGAACTGCTTCCATGCCAAAACTGGGAGATTACCCTATTCCAAGCTAGAATCGGGAGAAGGAGGTTCGTCCGCCAGCTTGGAGTTCTGGGTCTGAGGAAGGAGATTTGGTGATTTCTTTCATTATTTGAGTTATTTTAACTGCTTGGCATGCCCTAAGCAGTCCCCTAGTGCTGGTGGGGTCCTGAGGCGCTGTGACAGTCCTGGAATCATAGAATCATCTGGTTGGAAAAGATCTCTGAGGTCATCGAGTCCAACCATACCTGTCCACCTACCAAACCATGTCCCCGAGAAACTCATCTACCCATCTTTTAAACACCTCTAGGGATGGTGACTCAACCACCTCCCTGGGCAGCCTCTGCCATTGCCTGACCACCCTTGCAGTGAAGAAATTTTTCCTAATGTCTAGTCTGAACCTCTTCTTGTGCGTCTTATGACCATATGCTCTCATCCTGTCACCTGGGAGAAGGGACCAGCACTCACCTCGCTACAACCTCCTTTCAGGGAATTGTAGACAGGGATCAAGTCTCCCCTCAGCCTCCTCTTCTCTAGGGAAAACAATCCCAGTTCCCTCAGCCATTCCTCATAGGAGTTGTTCTCTAGCCCCCTCACCAGCCTTGTTGCCCTTCTCTGGACACGCTCCAGCACCTCAATGTCTGTCTTGTTTGAGAGGCACAAAACTGAACACAGTACTCAAGGTGCAGCCTCACCAGTGCTGAGTAAAAGCACACAATCACAATTATTCAGAACAGGGTGGACAGTATGACACGAAGAGGAAGGTGAAGAGAGAAAGAGATTGTTAGGGTTTTTTAAAAAAGAATTGGAATATGAGATTCATGTTTTGAAGTCATTGACTAGCTGGCAGTCTGATTGCTGTATGAAATCTGTCTGAAACAAGAAGCTGACTCATAAGTCAGTTTGCATTGTAGATGCTGGAGTCTTCATTTATAATTTCTCAGCCAGTAAAACTGGCTTTCTCTGCCTTTTCAGCTGCCTGTCATACTGCTCAACAGAAAATAAAATGTTGGAGTTGTTATGTTTATGTTTAATCTTCAGCTGGCAGACAAGGGATCATGCTGTGAGGACTCCGTGCAGCGATAGCACTAACACCGATTTAAAAAACAGGACAGTAACAGCTTCTGCAGCTACATCATGACAAGTTTGCTACATAGAGCTGTATTTGTGTTTGAACATCCATTTTGTTAAGTTCCAACTGTATCCATTCAGTGCAGTCTTTACCTCTGCTGTGTTCCAGTGCTTATTTCTTTTTTGCCACTGTAGTCCTTTACAGCCAGCTCAGTGCTCCTCCTGTGCCAAAGGAGGGGTTCTCCTTGGTCTCACTCTAGTGTCAGCTTCTAACAGGTCACTTTAGTGTAGTCTTTGAGGGAATGGTTTCCTCCTTGTAGGATGTCTTAAGACCTGTAGTCCCTTAAGAAATCTTGGGTGTCCTTGCTGCTTGTGGATCTGGCCTGCAGTGCTATAGTACGGAGAAGAGATGATCCTGATCCTGTGAACAAGCACTCTCCTCGTTCCAGGCATCAAGAGTGCTGCTGTGCCAGGGAGGTTTTGTTTTACTTTTGGTTTAGCTGTCTGGCAGCTGCATGCTGGCGCTTAAAATAGAGACTCTTCCCTTATTTGAGGCAGTTGAACCTCAGCCCTTGCTTGAGCTGCTGATATAAGATTTTGGTCTCATCTATTGCCTTGAAATGGTCTTTTGCTGGCTCACTGCGAAAAGATACTTATTGCTTCCCTTCCACCAGCCCCCACATCCTCTTGATCTTGTAGGATAGGCAGCCTCTTTGCGTATGTTAAAATATTTGTATGTTTGTTCCTTCCTGGGTTTGAGGAGGAGAGCTAACAGCAAGAGGAAGGTGAATTTGTTTCAACACTCCAGCAGCTTCATAGACTGATAACAGGAGCTTTGTGTTTTAAGTTACCGCGATATGTCCTCAGAGTCTTATTTCTGTTGACAATAATACTGTCTTCTGGAAGAAAGATCGACAAATAAGTAATGGGTTCAGTCAGCATTTCTACAGCTTTGTAAAGATTTTCTGGAAGACCAAAGTGGCTTAACAGAAAGTTGCAGGCAGAATAGTTTAGTCTGTGTCAAGATGTCCTACGAGTAATACTCCCATGAGTATGGAATTTGCCCTGAGCAGTAGTGTCACGCTTTCAAAGAACTTGTTTTTCACTTTGTAACTTGTTTCTGTGCTTCCAGGTCTGCAAGGCTGTTTGTACGCAATTGCTGTGGTGTGGTTTGCCCCAAGCTTAAAAGCTGTGCTTTGCCTAGGCTCTTTTCTTTCTGCTATACTAACTGTAACTGGTCTTGGGTTCTGCTTTATGTGCTTGGTGGTTTTGTTCTGTTGACACAAAGTCTACAGCAATGAGATTCCTGTGCATGACTGAAACCCTGGGATTAACAAGAACTGGCGAGATACTTTTGCACTCTGATTAACCTGTGGAGATACAAAATTTCATGGTCTGAATGCAGTTTACAGCAACCATATTTTAAAATGTTAGCAGACCCACAGCTTTACACCTTCTCTGTCAAAGCAGAAAGGGCAGGGAATGACCTGGAGATCCTAATCTTTCATTTCACCTTTGGACATGTTCTAGTCTCTGTTTGAAACACAACCTGAAGCAAAGAAAGTCTTAATTGCTTTTATCTTTGATAAGAGTGGTCTCTGTGCAGTTGTGGAGGCTGATACTGGAAGCTATCAAGCTAGTTTCTAACAGCAATGATTTGTTCGGTTAAGTGTGAAAAATAGAAGATAGATCTGTGCTGAGTGCTGCTGGGATGGAAGTACTTTAATAGTTGTGTACAGCATTTCTTACAAGCCCATTAGGGAATCTTCAGAAAAAGTTCTTTTCCTGCTACAGCGATTTTGAGTTTCAACCAATTTCTCTTTTCCTTTTTTTTTAACTGCAGATCAACTTGAACGTGTGTTCTTGCGTCTTGGCCATGCAGAAACAGATGAGCAGTTACAGAGTATTATTTCCAAATTCCTACCCCCTGTGCTCCTCAAACTCTCCAGCACACAGGAAGGAGTTCGTAAAAAGGTAAGAGTGCAATTTACTATGATGGTATGCAGTCCTGATCAGGGAGAAGGAAATGCCCTTGATATACCATTTTTACTATATTTGGATGTTCTCTGTGCATAGATTTACTATTTGAGAAGTTGTGTGCCTGATAGAGAGTGGGTTTCTTAGAACTGTTGGGGCTTAAAGAAAACAGTCATTGCTTGTATTGGAAAGGTCTTTTGCAGTTGTGTAGAGGCTGCATTTGTTTCCGCTTGAGGCCGGTGAGGTCGGAGTTACTCTGAGACCAAAACTTACTGCTACAGAAGCAGTGGCTTCCAGGTTAGGGCTGTTGTGCATCCACCTGACTTACAGTGTGTGTGAAGAAAGCTTGATTCTGTGTGTGAAAGATCATGAAGGCGTACTTATTGATGTCATTCACTTGTCTGACAACAGGAATAGAAACAAGGACCAAACAGTTTGGAAGATGGAATTTGACACCTGTCTGAAGGAATTCAGTCCCCTGGTACAGAAGGCAGCTTTATCACAGAGTTCATTCAGGTAGATATTAAATCAGCCCATCAGAGGCCCATCTCCACAGGCCCAGGGGAGCATAGAGGTACCGTGGCAGCCAGGAAACCAAGTTAAGGACTGTGAGGCACTCTGTCTACATCTCTCCCACGGCTGTCTCAGGAGAGTCTTAGCCCTGCACTCTGTGTTGGGACCTGTCAAGATGAGTCAATGCCAAAGTACCTTTTGGACTGAGAGAATGCTTCCTAGGAGTATGGACACAGTGGGATGCAGGGGGAGAGCATTTTGAAATTTCACGAGTCTTCTAATGGGATGTTTATTGGAGAAACCAAAGGCAGGGAAAGGTATGGGCCCGGGTGATTTGAGGATGAGCAGGTATGGGTCTCTAGAGGTGAACACCACAGGTGAATGTGTGTCTCTCCCAGTGGAACCTGGGGAAGCCTCCCCTCCACTGGGCTACTGAGGCTGGCTCTAGTTCCCCAATGCCATGTACTGGTCATTCATCCTGTTCCTGTGGCTCGGAATTTAATACAAACATGAAGGAATCCAGTGATGCAGCTGCCTTCTGTAGCAGGGAGCTGAACTCTGTTTATTAGGGTTTTTTTTTCCAGGGCTGTGTTCTTGCACAATTCTTGTGCCACAGCAGTTGTGTGATTGTGTGAAGGAATTGTTAAACCTTGTGTTAACCACAGAAGAGGTCTGACCTGCTCTGGATTCAGGCAGAGGAACACCTGCTCGTGTTTGCTGTTCTGCCAGGAGGATGTGGCCAGAAGAGGCGAATGGGGTGACAGTAGCTGAATGTGAGGTATTTGAGCAGCTAGATTAGAATGAAGAGGATGAATTCTTGTTCCTGCAGCTGTTCACCAGAAGGAGCTGCCTGATGACAGTGGCAGACCAGAACTTTTCTGAGTAGGGTGCAGATGGACTGCTGGGGGGTGGTAGTGAAAAAGAAGCTTTATATAATCCCCTCTGTCTCATAGAAATAGGGAAATGATCATACTTTTGCTGAATATAAGAATAGATTTCAAAACTTGTAAGTGAGTAGAATGCAAATGTTTTTTAAAAGTTCTGCACAAAATGTGGTCCTGGCAGTGATCATGTGAAAGTGGATCCACAGATATGAAGCCTTTTCACTGTGCTGAGGGACAAATACTCCAGCTGTGAAGGAGGCTTTTGTTGAAGAGTTTCTTATCACATGGCCTTTAAGCTGTGAAGAAAAGCATCCAACTAGCTTGTGAGATTTCTTAGGGTATTTTTATAAGATATTTTTTCCCATAAACTGGAATTGTTGTTTAGTTTTTTTTGGAGTGTTTTGAGAGTCGGGAAAGGGAGGACTGCATCTTTGAAAACTAAATTTTAAGAGGTTTGTCAAAATCACAGTATTTTACAGTATATTGTAGTTTCTCTGTTAGAATGAATAATGAAATAAAACTCGTTTCTTCATGTTCCTTCTATGTGATCATTGATAAAAATATTGAACAGGACTGGACCCAGCACCACAGGGGAACACCATTCCTGACCGGCCTCCAACTGGATTGGACTCCATTTACCACAGCACTTTGGCTTGGCCATCCAGACAGTTTTTTACCCAGCACAGAGTGTGCCTGTCCAGGCCAATGACAGCCAGTTTCTCAAGCAGAATACTGTGAGAAACGGTGTCAAAGGCTTTACCAAATTGCAGGTAGACCACATCCACAGCCTTTCCCTCGTCCACCAAACGGGTAACCTTGTTATAGAAGGAGATCAGGTTAGATTGGCAGGACCTGCCTTTCATAAACCCATGCTGACTGGGCCTGATCACGTGGTTGTCCGTGTGCTGTGTGATAGCACTTAGGATATCTGCTCCATGACCTTCCCCAATACCGAGTTGTTAAAGGACTTCCTTTCACTCAACTTTGTAGTTCGTTTAGTACACCAGATGGATTGACTACGCTCTACTTTTACTCTCGCTCTCCGGACTTCCTTCTCAAGCTTGTACTGCTAGAATGGAGAGAGGAAATTAAAACTGCATTTGTCTTCTTTCTGTCTTAACGTATTGTTTTGTTGGTCTTACCCCTGCTCATAGTTTTGTGACTGTCATGTCAATATTACTGTCTCATTCAGTAATTTGATCTCATTGTCCGCATACATTTTCAAATCTAGGATGTAGTCTAGATACATGGATAAGTTTGCAGTGCCTGCACCTTCTTAATCCATTTACTCTGAAAAGATAATCTCTCTTCAGGCCAGTCTGACAGAGGAGATAATTCAGCTCTAGGATGTCTTCTCCCAAACTCGTTACCCTAGCGGTGTCTCACAAAGAAATGGTGCAGGTGGGTTCTCTCTGCTGGTTCAGATATGCTCAAGAGAAGTATTGATGCCTCAGCAGCATTGTGCCAGACTGGATACTCTGGCATTTTCTGCAGCCCATGTAAAGCCAGCAAAAAGAGTACTCAGAATTGCATATACTTCAGGTGAGATGGGTACTCCTGGATGAGAGCCTTGATGCACTGATTTGATATTAATAATTAGAGAAGCAGAATAGTAGATAAAGCATCACACATACCCAAATCCAGCCACATCTTTCTACAGCAGCTACCGTGAGTAATCTGAACAGGTTTTTCAAACTCTCTTGTAGTTGTATGTGTATGCTTCTCTTCCTTCACAAAAAAGTGCATGCAAACAGTTTTTTCCTCTCTAAAATAATAGAAATTCATGACTGCTGTTATAATACTTTTGCAACAACAAAATTTGATAATTGTCAGCATTACTTAATTCATCATCTTATCTTTGGTATCAGTCACACTCTTGCGATCAGCTGTGCAGTTTCTCTGGATTGTTTTGGATGTTACTTTGATACCTAGTCACAGGGTGGATACGAAGATGACAGCTCTTGTGCACCTGGGCAAGTGTATGATTCTGCAGTTTCCATGGCCAACTTCAATGACAGCAATTTTGTTACTTTGTCACTGAAGTTAAGAGCCTTCAAAAGCACAGGAGGTAGTGCCCACCCTGGCTTTTTCACTGGAATTGCTTTAAGTCAACATGCATCTAGGACTAGCTCTATCTGGTTTACTGAGCTGAGCTGACTCCATTTAATATCATTTAGATTTTTGCACCATCTTGTTTGAGAATCTGATAGGTTTGTGAGCTAGATGCAGGTATTCAGTCTGACTTCTCAGAACCCATTGTTCCAGAGTAGAGACAGTAGTTTTTTTCAAGTTCCTCCATTCACTTATGATATCTCATTTAGTGGATTAACAAATGGTACTTTGCTGATTCTATGCTAAGAAACTTCTTCGTGGGGCTGTAGTATCGTTGCATAATTCATCTTAGAGGGGTCCTCAGAAGGTCTCCAGACCAACTTCCTCCTTAAAACAGGCTCCATTACAAGTTCAGACCAGAATGCTGAAGGTTTTGTCAAGATGAGTCTTGAAAAACCTCTGAGGATAGAGGCTGCAAAAACTCTCTGGGTCTCTGCTCAGTGCTTGAGAGTCCGCGTTAATAGAAGGTACCACTCTGCACCTCACCTCTCTTGTTTTGAAGCACTCTGGTCACTGCCTGGCTGTCCACTGGAGCCCAGGACCATTTTCCCCAGAGCTGCTGCCAGCTGATCCCTTTGACATTGCTGCTGGGGCTCTCTCTGACCAGGGCAGGGCTGCACATTGCTCCTGTCTGACATTCAGTGGGCTCCTGTTAACTTTTCCTCTTGCCTGAAGGATTTCAGTTCTGTCTTGTTCCACTACAGATATAGTTTTCAAACACTTACTTGATAAATGTATTATGGGTAGGGGTTCGGGGTTTTTTTTCTGTGTCACAAATTTCAATTACTCTAAAGCCACAAAAAAGAGTAGCAATGCAGATTTCCAAGCCTGGTTCAGTTTTTAGGGATAATAACCAGCTGTGTGGAAAGAACTGGTTATCCTTAGTAATCATTTCTTCCTGACATTTCTGTTGATGGAGGTTATCAGTTGTGGCATGGTCTGGAACTTTTTTTGTGTTTGTCTTAACAGTGTTGTGACCTCAGGTGTGTCAGAATGGCTTCAAAACAGTGCAGTAAATGGGAGTGGTTGTTTTCTTGGAGACTGAATAATCAGGAACCTCAGGCCTGATTTGTTGATAGTATGTCTGCCTAGTGGACTGAGGGTGATGTATGGAGTGCAAAGTAGTAAAATTAATGGTGGTTCTTTCAAGTTTATTGTTTTCTTCCTGTCAGGTCATGGAGCTGCTGGTTCATCTGAACAAGCGCATCAAAAGTCGTCCAAAAATTCAGCTTCCGGTAGAGACATTGCTAGTTCAATATCAAGATCCTTCTGCAGTGTCTTTTGTCACTGTAAGTGTCTGTTCTTCCATGAATACTTGCTGATTTACTTATAACAATCACAACATTCTTTAAAGCTCCTGTATTTAGCTCTGTCAGCTTTTCTAGCAAGTGTATTGTTGTCATGAGATTGATGTTTTAAGAGTTCTTTTTAAATTAAAGTTTATTGTCCAGTGTGGGTGAAACGTTGTTTCATGAAGCAGCTACACCATTGATTCTGTTCAAATTACTGATAATGATGCATGACATTTCATGAATGCATCAGTTGTGTTGTTTGTATTGTTGCTGGTCTGCTAGAAGCTCTATTTTGCAAGCAGCTACCAATCCTTATTCTGATATGTACAGAATCAGGGTCTTATTTAAAACACGTATATTTCTCTGGACGTATGAGAACCCGTATTTTTTATGTGTTTTTAGGGTCAAGAACTTAGCTGAGGAAGAAAATATTTTAAAAAACATATTTTACAGATGGGAAGCTTTACTAGACAGTTTCATTCGATGTAGTTTAAAAAGTTAAAATAGTTTTTAAATGTTTTTGTGAAACAATGACAATAATTTTCATTTCAGTTGTGATAGATTTATCGCAAATCATGAAAAACAGGTGATAAAATCAGAAGAAAACTTGCTGTCCTGATTTGACTCATCAGTCATATATAGTGTAAATGGAAAAAATGGCATCTTAGAAACTGATGCAGAAATATTTAGACTTCACACAGCAGTAACACAGAAGTAATCTCAGAGTGTCTTTAAGCAAGTGCAATTATTTGGAGTTCACCTTTTAGAAATGGCTGAGGGCTTTTAGAGCGCATTCTGTGTAGAGAAGTGAAAGAACCATCTTGTTTGAAGATAAGCTTGACATAAACTGTGCTTTTGGCATCAAAAATCTGTTTTAATTCAGGTATCTGAGTGGTACATGTTGTTTTGTACCATGAGGCTTCATAAAATTTTAACAAGTGCCATCTACTAAAAAGTGTAGTATTTCTCACTTCAACATGTTTTTCAATCAGGTCATTGAACACATAACTCTTACCTCTCTGCAGTTCTTGGCTGGTTTTGGATGAGCATGTTAGCAGTTAGATAGTCCAGTATTCAGTATTGCTCTGTTGTGCTATCCTATCATTGGTCTCTGCTTGGGTAGTGTTTGCAGCTTTTATGATGATTTAGAAACACAGTTTCAAGAGGTATCTTGCCTATGCTACTGACTTTGTATTTATTCAATATTATTTTCTATTTTATTTCAGAAGTAGGTAAGAGAGAATATTACATTTGTTTTCCTTGAAGTTATTGCTCAGATAAAGCTGCTTTTGGTGAAATTGGAAGTGATTAAGGGAAGCTAGACAGGGTTTTTTGAGTTGTTGTTTTCCTCCTTTCAAAGTGCAAGAGCTACTCAGATAACCCTTTCTTAGGGCTGAGAGTCCTTCTTTAATAGCTGGTTGAGAATCCTCCCCTTTTAATAGCTGTCAGTCTGATGAGCCTTAAAATAAAGAAGTTGGTCCTTGAAAACATATATTGTTTCCAGCACCCAACTGCGTAACACAATGTACAGGGAAGAGTTCAAGGAACAGCTATATCTTTTGTACTATTGCAATACTGTGTGCTTTTTCTACTCCTTTAGAATTTTACAATAATTTATGTTAAGATGGGATACCCCCGTCTTCCTGTGGAAAAACAATGTGAATTGGCTCCAACTCTTCTCACTGCAATGGAAGGGAAACCTCAACCACAGCAAGATAGGTATAACTACTTATTTTTGGTGTGAATTCTGTTGTTATCATTTTAGTAAAATAATTTGTATGCATTGCTGAAAGAATTTTTTCCTTGCTGATATCTTCATTGCTTAGGATATTCTTGGCTTCTACAGTTTGGATCAACAATTCAGTAGTGTGGGTGGTACAAAGAATTCATGAAGTTTAATATAGTAACGTACAAGATCTGCACCAGTGAATTTCCTGCATGATAGCAGACCTGTGTTGTGATGGATATGCCTGTCCATATCCCCCATTTGTCTTCATCAAATTCTAGTTTCCAGCTTAGGGCCAAACCTTCTTTTTACATACTCTGACCATCAACATGAACAGCAGTAAATGTCTCAGACTGGCCACTCTAAATTGTGAGATAACCAAATTTCTTACTCATTGGAAACACTGAGTTGTAAATACTTAAAAAAGGACTGAAGTTGGGAACTGCTGTGTACTAAGAACTTTTAGAAAGCTGGTGTTTATGAACCTGCTTCTTACTTACATTGAAATGGGTTTTCACCATGCTCTCACTGGAAAATGGCATTAAAGTAGTATCTTCATTGACTCTACATCACTGTGACAGTGTAAAGGTATTTAAAAAATGACCTTACTGAAAGGTCATGCAGTAAAATCATGCCTCTGTTCATGGCATCAGTGTGAAAATACTTGTGTTCTCCCATTGTTTTTCCCTGTATGAAAAGCAAGTATACATGAGTGAAGAGAGCTTTGGGGAAGCTGCCTGTACTGACGTATAATCAATATATTTGTCTGTGTGTGCTCTGAAGCTGAACAGTATTCATCAACTCCTGCTCTAGGCAGACTCATATTTAAAACTTTAAATATCTTATGGATGTGGCAGTTCTAGACTGTATTTTGTGATATGATTATGAAACATTAAAAATCTGGACAAAGGCAGTGACTTTATCTCTCCATATGTGTGTGTGCATGCGTACAGACATATATGTTCTATTTGAAGCAAAAGTCCTAATTTATCTTGTCTCCCATTTTTAAGTACATCAGATGGCAAATAGAAGCCAATGGATTGTGAATCAGTTTAACTTTTGTTAAGATTTATTTTGTTCTTTGCTATTAAGGACCACATTTGTTGCTAAAAATTTCTCTTGAATGTTAAGAATAAACAGGTGTGGTTTTTTAAATGGTTGCAGTAAATGTAATTGTTTTTCAGCTTAATGCATCTCCTAATACCAACACTTTTTCACATGAAATACCCTGCTGAACCACTGAAAGCAGCAGCTTCTCCTTTTAATCTTGCTGAAAAACCAAAGACTGTACAGCTGCTTTTGGACTTTATGTTGGATGTTCTTCTTATGCCTTATGGGTAAGTAAGAGTTAGTGCTGGTCTTCTGTAGTATTGATGTGTTCTTTGTGTGTGAAACATTACAAATTGCACACTTGGAAACTCATTTAAAATATGCTATTACTTCCTAGCTCAAATGAAGCTGGTTACATGTTTGAGTGAGATGCAAAGCAGGTCATAATTGTAAGATTCATCTTCCTTATTTAACAAAACGTCTTTTTTCTGATTAATTAGATGTTAAGCTATTCTGTCCTTGGCCTCTTTTGGGATCAGAGTAGAGCTATGAGACATGTGAGCTATCTGTTAAATAAGCAAACCTTTGAAATAGGAGCCAGATCAGAATGTGTGCTTGTCTTCCTGCAGTTGAGTTTTAAGGCTTATTCTTCCAAGGTCGTAAGCAAACATGATCTCTGAAAACTTGTGCTTCCCAGAATTTAACCTTTAATAACAAGGCTTGTCTTTAATCAGTTCTCTGATGAAAAGTATTTTAACTGTAATGACGTGTCTTGGTGTGAGCACTGTTTCTGGAAGCAAGAATGATTTACAAAGCAACTTGAATTTACTAATCACTGCTTGTTAGAAAGCTTCTTATGCCTAAAATCAATGCTTTCTCAAAATGTGTTTTCCACTTTTTTAGTATCTCTATTGCTAGGCAACCTCTTGCTCTGGAAGAAAATAGAAATAATTTTAACAGTAGAATGCATTTCCCTTTATTCTGACAGTTCATTGATTCTCATAGGATTTTTCTGAGCACCTAAATCTTGCTCACCCAAGTGGATTATTAACCTAAAGAAATGGCTTTTAAAATAGTGGGCGTGTGATGTTTCTCCATGTGGCTTTGCTGGAGGCCATGGACCCATAAGATGTTTTGAAGGCCACTTCCTTATCATTTGAGTGTGTAAAAAGTTGCAGCTTACAGTTTAAAATGCCTGATCTGCTCCTCCGTCCACAGCTCACACTCTGCAGTTTGCCCAGGTTTGTACTTTTAGCTTCACCCATACACTATTGTGGCTCTACCTTCTGCAGATGAAGTCTTTGGGCTTTACAAAGAGACTTCGATTTGTTTTGTGCTTTTGTATTCTGGCCAAGCATGACAGTGTTTAAGTATCCATCAAGACCACAAAGCTAGGGGTGAAGGCTTCCTTTTCTTCCCAGAAGATGCTCAGACAGAGTCTTCAGCTAGCCTGTAGAAGATATTCTGTCATTGCCGGGTTGTCACTTAGCCTTGTCAGTCTGCATGCAGTAAAACAACCAGAAAGGCTAACTGTAGGGCTTAAAGCTAGTAATTAAGTTCAAGGGTTTAAAGTTTTAACTAATGAGACTTGGGATAAATGTTTATCCTTTATTTCCTTTTATTGCCTGTGTGCTGAATGCAGAGCAAATTATGGCTCTCTGGAACGAGATGATTCTTAATGGTCTCTGCACTACAATTTTGATACCTTCATGTGTTGGCCAACTTACAAGGATACAGGGAGAGGTGGAGTGGCTTTTTTGAGAGTGTGGGGCACATGGTAGCTAGACTAAACAGTCTCCAAAAAGACTGAGATCTATAAATGTAGCCTTCATGATTTTTGCTTTCCTTCCCTACCCAGCACTAAAAATGCTGTTTTCCAAGACATTTCCTCTCACTTCATTGTGTTACATATGCATCATTATTTCCCTTGTTAGGTTTTACATTTTTCATAGAAATCTTGCAAATGTTATGAAAGCTTTTCGTACAAGTTTCTCAAATGTAGTGCTATCTGTGTATTCACTTCTAATACAAAAGATACCATTCTTCTTCTGTTCGTAACCTAAGGTAACTCTTTTCAGAAATCACAGTCCTTTCTTGAGGTTTGTTTTCCAACAATTATAATGAGTTGGTTATGGCCCCTGCAGAACTCAGCTAACAGGCTTACTGTTAGCTGAGTCTCAACTGAGTAAAACTCTGTCTTACATCAGAGTCATAGGATTAATTAAAGAAGTATACGGGAAGTTGGATGGGTTCTGTTTATTCTGTTCCAGGATCTAATTCAGCTGGCAAAGCTTTTAAGGAAACACTTTTCTCACTTGTTTAGGTTTGTATTGAATGAATCTCAAAGTCGACAAAATGTGCCCTCAGGCCCGGGCTCTTCATCAAGTAGTGGGGGAGGTCCTGGAATCCCTCAGCCACCTCCAGGGATGAGCTTTTATGCAGCCAGAAGGGTAGTTGGAGATAGCCCATGGACACCAGAGCAACTAGAACAGGTACTTGCAACTGCAGAGACTAGTCCTCAGTGAGCTGGGGGTGGGTGGTAAGAGAGAACGCTACAGACAGAAACAGAAGTCTGGGGGGAAATAAGTAACTAATTTCAACAAGTCTTTAGTTGCCCTGAGGGATTTTATTGAGGGACTTTTGCATGATGCCTTGAGGGACTTTGGGACAGTGAGATGGGGTGGAGGTGGCGGCAGTTCTCAGAGCTGTTTAGGAAAAAGCAAAAACTGTGGCCTACTCTTGTGTTTTCTTTCTAAAGATAGTAAAGTTGTAAAACTCTCTTATGTTCATGAAGCGTTGCTTTTTAACAGAGTAGCAGTGTTTCCCTAATTGTAATGGTGATACTTTGCCTCAGGTGGCTGCTTAGACAGTAGGGAGGAGGAGGATGCTGCTAAAGAGATGGAGTGTATGTGAACTTCTAAGTGAGCACAAGGCATCATGTCAGACAGCTGAACTGCTGTGGTTGATGTAATGTATGCTTTCTTGTCAGTAACACTGCATTTACTTTCCCCACTGTTCAACAGTGTAAGCTGGGGATAGTGAAGTTCATTGAAGCTGAGCAAGTGCCAGAACTCGAAGCTGTTATACACCTGGTTGTAGCCTCCAGTGATACAAGACACAGTGTTGCCACCGCAGCAGACCTTGAACTTAAGAGCAAACAAAGGTACAGGTTTGGATATTTGTAAAAGACAGTGCTGGTGTTCCTAACAAAGCTAGCTGCAGTTGATGTAGTACCCCAGAGAGGCTGTGCTCTGAAAGGCGGAAGGCTGTAGTCCCCTGCGTAGCTGCAAAGCTTCCTGTATTCACATGGGGCTGGGAATCGTGGGGCTCACAGTGGTGCTTGGCTCTGGAGCTGGCAGCTTCAGCTGTCCGTTTTCAATCATCTTTGGTATTGCTTCTGAGCCATTTTCTTACTCACTGATTTCCAGATTGCCTTCTGTGGGTTATCGATGGCCAATAAGGCCTTAGTAAGTGATTCACAGCTGGACAGCTTGCCTGTATTGACTTTCCCAGAAAAGTATTACTTTAATTTGATTTATTAAGGAAGAGACTGTAATTGTGAAGTGACCCGTAGCTGAGGAGGTTTGACAGCCACCATTTTCTGCATTATTAAAGCTTTTGCTCCTCTGCAGTCCAGTTTTCATCATCTGAAGACAAATGCTTCTGTCTTTAACCCATCAAGAGACCAGACTGATTGCTGTCAGTGCTATTTGCTGAGTCACTGATTGTGCAAGGTTTGCTGGCCCACGTAGGAGACTTGGAGTAAGAGAGACGTGCCTTTGAAATGTATAGATGGCTTCTGTATCATTAGAAGTGTAGGACTATTTAATTTGAAGTCAAATATATAATGTGAAACCTCTCCTTTCAAGTCTATTCATGTGCCTTAATGGTGGCAGGGAAGGTGATTGTACTAAGTGGTGACAGCTTGTTTAAGCAAGACAGTGTCTGCTTTGCTGCTTGTCCCATCTTTCCCTTTCTGTTGATGGTCTTTGCCTAGAGAGCAGAACATGAATGCGGACAACATGCATGTTAATATACACTGTTAAATGTCTTTTATGAGAAATGTATGATATTTGACAGCTCATTTGTTTGGAAATCTGTCGCTTTAATGAAAGAAATAAATGATTCTGTCTCTTCCACTTCTTGAAGCACGCATGCTTAACTTTTTGTGTTCTGTTTTTTGGCTGTGTGTGTGTGCCAGTCAGTCTCATCAACAGCTAGCATTTGATGGTTATCGTGGGCAAACACATTTGTCTGAAAGACCAAGATTAAATATTCCTAGAATTGAAAATACCCTCTTTTCTGTTGAAAGACTAAAGCATTGAGATTTCAGAATGTGGAGAAATTTGTTAACAGATGACTGTTCTGTATTCAGTCAGTAGAGTACCATGGTTTATATGTCTTTTTTCAGTGCGAGAGAAGGCAGCATGCAGGTGTCTCACAAATTATTTGGAATTATAGTCAGAATTTGTAGGTGAAATTTGTAATCACTTTGAATTCTTAATGATTATATATTTTGTGAATGTGAGAGGAGTGATTAGAAGTCAAACGAGATCTATTAAAGCTCTGGAAAGAGTATGAATATGATGTGAAATGCTATTAAACACATTTCTAAATGTAATCAAAGGTCGGAATCATAACATGTTGCTGTTCATTGGTTTTTGTTTCTTTAGTTTAATTGACTGGAACAACCCTGCTATCATCAACAAAATGTATAAAGTGTATCTTGGGGATATACCTTTGAAAACTAAGGACGTAAGTTTTGCCTTCAGAGTTGCATATATGCTTAATTTCTGAAGCTGTAATTTTAGTTTTATTTATTATTTTATTATTTTATTTCATTTGGAGAGGATATATATTTTTTTCTTAAATCTATCGCTTCCTTTGATCTCTGTGTTCCCTGAACATTTTTGCTATTTAATACTTCTTTTCTATCCCATTTTTCCCAAGTCAGTATTCTGATTTGCAGTAGATGATTTGGCTAACTGCTGTCCAAAGATGCACTATATTATCTCAACTCTGTTTCTGACAGGGATCTGTTCTGAAACCAGAAATGAAACGAGAGTCAGTCAGTACCCGTGTTAAATTAAAGATAGTTCCTCATCTTCTGCGATCCAGGCAAGCTGCAGAAATGTTCCCAGCTAACATTCAGGTATGCTTATATGTGCTTATGTTCTAAAGCTACTCCTCCTAACAATCTTGATAATACAGTTGCTCCAGTAATTAGGGGAGAGGAACATTGTTACTGATAACAGTGTTTAAAGAAGAAGAGGAATTAGAAAACTTGTGAAAGTGAAGCCAGGCACTCTCTGATGCCCTCTTTTTTTCCTTTTGGCCAGGTGGTTTATGATGGACTCTTTGGAACAAACACAAATGCAAAACTGAGAAGTTTGTCCTTGCAGTTTGTGCATCATATTTGTATCATGTAAGTTACTAAAAATTATCACAATGTTTTCTAGCTAGAAGGCGCTCTGTTTACTAAATATATAACTGAACTACGGGCGAACAAAGAGTTCTAAAACTCATAGAAAATAGAGAGGTTTTTTCCATAATCCTGGAATCTGTGTTTATTTGCTTGCACATGTCAAACTGTAATTTCTCGGTTTTGCAAGGTTAAGAAAACGTGATCTGAGAGAAGACATGTTTAAGGGATGCAAAAGATAATATTTTGTTTGTTGGTGTCTCTAATTGCAGTTGTCCAGAAAGTAAAATAAAGCCATTAGGCGCAATGCTTTTGAATGGCCTAACAAAGCTCATCAATGAATACAAAGAGGTAAGCTGGAAGTTTCTTTACTATAGAGCTATTGTTTTTCATGTGAATACACATAGAAGACAAATACCTTTATGATGCTTGCTGATAAATCTCTTTTTTATAGTTGCCTGCGGTGACCGTTAAAGGATACTTTTTAAGAAATTTCATTAGAAGAAAAGCAGATACTTTAAAAGGCTATATAGGAAAGCCATTTTATTTGTTTAACAGCTGTGGATAGGTGCTTGGACACTATTTGCAAAATTGTAGTGTGGGTAATCTGCCCACAGTGTTGGTGGTCTAAAGAGTGAGGCATTAGCTTCAGGCTTATATCCTGTTGTGATAAGCAGCTGTATACGTTTGCGTGTAATGCCCTCAATCCTGTCTGTCCAGGAATATTATTGCTAGGTGTTACAAACAGAACTGTAAATGCCAGTCTGTCCTGAAGAAGTCTTTTCGGTGCCATTTCAGAAGGCAAATTCCTCACAGTACTCCTGCATGGATCTTAAGAAGGGCTGATGTTGCAGACCTCCCCTTCTACAACTTTGAATCTCTTGCTGGTTCATTTGAACTGGTGGGTGTGGCCTTCTGGCCTGAGTCAGTGTTGAGGATGAGGGCCTCCCCTGCCATTGGCAAAGGTATGAAAAAGGAGTGTTCTGGAGGAAGTAAGCCCATATATAAATGTGTTGGTCATCTGCAAGATGCATTGTGCATACAGCTTCCTTTGTGTAAAGCCAGTGGAAGGTTTCTGTCCCTTTGGTACTGTTTCATGTACCTGCTGAATCTCACTAGCTGTCTGTCTTGAAATAAAATGCAATTAGCTGAGAACAGAAGGGTGATCTACATTTTATCACCATTTGTAGTTCTCTGTTTCTTGTGGAAAAGCATGCTCCCTCTGATCTTATGTAGTGCTTTATTCTTGGATAGAATTATTTTATGGTCGAGGAGTCTTTGTCCATGAAAGCTTGTTTGAGCATTTTAGAGACAGCATTTAAAATAAGTGTTTGCTTATAAAAGATATGCCTTTATGTATTTCTGGTTTTGCTGAATTGTATTTATTGTTTTATCATTCAAGGATTCAAAACTGCTGTCAATGGCATATTCAGCGGTTGGAAAGCTCTCCAGGTAACAGAAGCACCTTTTAAGCAATGAGGCATTGAATAATTTTTCCAGAGTAATCTGTTAATTCAGCAGCAGCAAGCTTCATGCCAGTTTTGCAATTGAGTGTACAATACGGAGAAAAGCATTCTTCTTCTTGTGACATCTCCAGAGGTGTAAGAGTCAATATGTTTTTAGCTGATAGCTTCTCTAGCAGTGATTAATGGCAGCTCATCAATTTTGCACAGAATGTAAGAAATGGTTCCACTTTCTGGATTGCCAGAAACATGAATTCAAGGATTATACAGTGAAGACCAGAGGACATATTCAGTGCTATGCTGAATTTAAGTGATTGTCCATAGAACACCCAGTTTTCCAAACTGCGTTAAGGTGCAGGAGTGCTACTCCATGGTGGAAATAGATAAGATGTAGCAAGCTTTCTACACTGAGTCTGTTTTGTTTGACAGTTAAAATGTGGGATCAGGAGAAGACCAATGAAATGTGAAACATTTCAGTCTAAAAACCCCAAAACTTAATGAAGTAAAATATGTTGTTTCAGCCGAATGCCTCAGCTTTTTGCCAAGGATATTGCACTGGTACAGCAGTTTTTTGAAGCTTTACGCAAGGTAGGTGCTGATGGGGATTTGGGAATTCATTAGTATTTTGTGCTGGCTTCACTTAATTCTTGTCACTGCACACCATAAAGTGAAAACTCTCGGTTTTGTACTGCAGGAAGGTGCTGATACTAGGCTTGCTGTTCAGGAGGCCTTGTCTATGATGGTTGGAGCATACAGTGGCTTGGAAGGAGCCCAGCGTACCCTGATGGAAGCTCTTGTAGCTTCTTATTTAATAAAGGTATTTTCAGTGGAATCAAAATTCAGTACCTTAAAAAAAAATCTATTCATTGTTTTCCTGTTTCCTAACGTTTCCTTTTGTATACTTTTGGAACAGGTATCGCTTTTCTCATTGAATATATTGACCTGTCTTGGAGAAGGGGGTGTGTGTATGCTCAGTGAAATATTTTTAATATGGTGCAGTGGCTATAAGAAGGGTGTCAATGCATTTTCTCTTTGTGTTTTGTTTTGCAAAGAAACAAAGCCATTGCAATTACTCTGTATGTTCCTCATAATCTCCTCTTAAGAAAACTTGGAGAAGCAGGTCCATCAAGGGCAGTGTCTTGTGAAATGCTTTGTGAAACGAGTTTGGTAGAAAGGATCATTCACTGCTAAGTGGGGATTTCGGTGTGCTGTGTGATTGCTAACATAATAAGGTACCTGGGAACCTCCCCAGGAACTCAGAGTTAAGACACTAATCCAGAGGAAACCACACTCCACTTACTTTTCCGCTTTACTTAGTAACTTGTTTGTATTCAGCATTCCGTAGAGGTCTGGGTTTTCAAAATTAGTGTGTTTTTTGTACTCTGTATTTACACAGATGCTCAGAGTGGCTGCGCAGGTATATGTACTTCTACTGATTACTCTAGCAACTGTGTAAGAGGTTATTTTCATGCTATTGACTCTTTTGACTGGGTGCCCGAGTGATCTAGGTCTCCAGGCAATACCATTTTGAGTCTATCTGAACCCAGCAGAGAGAATGATCACCCCAAGCTAGTGTTTCTTTTCCACCTATCGCTGTGCTTCTCCTAAGCACAGCTCTGTTTCATATGGATAGAAAATGTATGTAATTCTTCATTTCAAAACTGCCCTAAGTGGGGCAGTTTAGATGTCTAAGAAGTAGTGGTAATGCTGATTTACAGTTCCCAAAAACATGCATGTATTTAGTTAAACATTTCACTTTCTACTTGTGTACTTATGAGAAGCTAGCTTGTCTTTTCCCTGTCTCCTGCATATGAAGTTAACAAGAACAATGTCTTGAAATGTGTAAACTCTTTGAGACATGTTGGTACCAGAGGATAAACAGATGACTGATAATTTACAAGTGGTGAGTGCAGGTCATTAGTGTGTTAATTTAAAACTCAACCATATGTTTATCTCTCTTGTCTTTAAGCCTGAAGTTCAAGTACGTCAAGTGGCTGTGAAATTTGCTAGTACAATATTCCCTCCAGACCATATACCTTCGAAATACTTACTCCTATTAGCTGCAGGAGACCCGTAAGTTATTTTCCTTTTTAGGTTATTTTTATGTATATACACAACCACAGAAATATATTTGTATTCAATATGTATTTGGGTGAATATGAATACACATATATTTTTGTATATATGTACATAAAAACTCACTGAAAATCAATTATGATAGTATGGAAGTTAACCTTTACATAGTGACATTCTTGACAGTCCCATGGAGAGCTGTTCCTCTGCCTTATGGTAGTCTTTGAGCTGGATTCCTTTTCTTTTTCTTGTTTCAGATGAACTGCTGTCACTGAAGCACTTCAAGTTAGTGATAAATTGCAATTGCAAAGTGAAAATATATTAACTGAAGTCACCTTTACAGTGGCCAAAAATTATTTTTTCATGGCAAGTTCTATCAGTCTGGTTTTAGCTTGTATTTGCAAATAGTCAGGAGCATGCGCTTGTGAGAGTTGCCACTCTCTACTGAGGAGTAGCAGACTTGCTAAATTATAATAATAATTTCATTTGCAGTCTTGTTACTGCAATTTAAGTGCTGGAGTTTTTTCCAACTTACTTAAATTGCTTGATTTTTTTAATGTAAGTAGCTATTGTGTAACTAAAGAAAGCTAAACAAATCAATTGCAACAATCCACTCTGTCCTTGCAGTGTCAGCATTGTTTCAGGAATTGATCATCTGCTAGGTAGGTAGTGATAAACCTGGTAGGTGTCAGCTGAAACTTGAACATAGGAAGTGGGATGGAGGAGCAGTTTTTCTTATAGGAAAACAATCACGTAGGAACAAGGAACTGGTGATGAACACTAGCAAGATGTAAGAGGAGCAGAAGTGGACTGATCCAGACTGTTTTGCAGAGGCCACTCATCACTATTCTTTTTCTTCCCTATCTCTAACAAGCTTTTCCCTCTTCCTTACAAAGAGAAAGTCCCGATTCTCATTTATAAACTTTTTTGCCCAGCTTCCCAAGATATCTTATTGCTCATTGAAGGACATTTGTTCTGTGCAAGTAACGTCTGTTTCTCATCTTTTCTTC
The DNA here is from genome assembly GCA_033558185.1 of Dromococcyx pavoninus. Taxonomy (NCBI): domain Eukaryota; kingdom Metazoa; phylum Chordata; class Aves; order Cuculiformes; family Neomorphidae; genus Dromococcyx; species Dromococcyx pavoninus. Next base: position 109,788 of record JAUMJL010000504.1, on the reverse strand, counting down.
TGTAAGGCGGGAGGAAGTACATGGAGAAGCCCAGAGGGTGCTGAGAACATTTCCTGGTAAAAATGAAAAAGAGAGTTCTAGGAAGCAGATGCCTCCCTTCCCTGAAATGGTCCATTACATTCAAGACAAGGTACAGTGCTTCTGTCCCAGTAAATGACAAACACTTGCCTAATGCTCAGGCATGTAATACAGGTGGTCTTCCCTTCCCTATATCTGTCTTCCTCATCCCCCCGAGGAGCAAAGTTGGCTAAAATCACGGTGAACGCCACACATAGTCATTGCATTAGCAGTCATCGTTACTTTCTGCTAGCAATAACAAAGGGACTGTTTTGCTTTGCTGGTGTTTGTACAAACATATGCGGAATGAGGAATCTGGTGTTCAAGGTTGATAACCCAGCATGTTTCACAAACACAGTTTCTTCACAAACACGTTCTTGAGGGGCTAAGAAGATCCTATCCCCTCTCCGGCTGGGCTGGTGAAAAGTAATGTTGTGTGTAAAACAGAATACAGATTCCAGGCTGGGAAAGGAGATACTGGAATAAGTGAAAAAGTCTGGTTTGTTGGCTTAAAGGCTTTATTCATTTTTGTTGCAATCTGTGGAAATAGTGGCCATGTAAATAACCTGTCATGAGCCTGGTGGAATTACATGCCAAAAAATTGTACCACTGAGTTTACCCTCACTGTGCACACTGAGGGATCATCTGTAGAGGTGTTGAAATCTAGTGTGTGTTAACACGCTTCTGTGTCTAGCAGGTATATTAGGCTTATAAGCTGTAAAAATGATGTTGAAGGTCATTGACAGTAGGCTTTTTTTTCCTCCAGTAGTCTACTTTTTAAAAAAATGTCACACGTGTATTAAGTTGGAGTACATCTGGTTTTGCAAATGATCTGAGATGGTGGAAGTCTTATACCTGAGAGATTTCTTGTGAAATGTTGTATATTCTGCTGGTGTTGTACTCCGCAAGTGTACTCTGCCAGCATATGAAGTATTTGAAGCTTTCTGAGAAAGCTTGCTTTTGTCTGAAATACTGATTATTCAAATAGATATAAAAAATAAGAAACCAAGATTGAGTTTTAGTTAACACTATTAAATGCCTATCTTCTTGTAGGTAATTCTTAAGTTTTCCTTGACATCTCTAATGTCACTAAGTATGAATCAGCCTCCTTCAGTCACTATTGAGAAAAACAAGGTTCCCTCACTTGAGTGATTTTTTTAAAAGATTTTTTTTTTTAACTCTTCTCAGATCTTCCTTTTGTGTTCTGAAAGCATATTGAAAAATCCTGGAGGTACATATCTTTGGTTAGTTATCACAAATTGTGAGTTTACACATATCATGAGTAATTTACAAATGTTCGAGAAGTTTATATGCATTGCTTGGCACAGCAGGCAGAGTTGCAAAATGGCTTTCTGCATGAGTTAGCATTGTCCTTCTCTCCCTCTGCAAGAAAGTGTGTGTGAATGAGTGCGGCCTGATGTGCCGAGTACGGATGGGAACCCATTTTTCGAGGGAGTCATCTTCTGGTTCACTGATTTAGGTTTTCACTAATGGTTCTGGATGTCATTGAAGTTCCAGTGCAGCAAAAGATCTGAGCATGTTAAGAGATCTGAGGATCTGTTGACCTCTGTGCAACTGCCATGTATATGTTTATTCAGATGCGAGGCTGCCTTCCTGAATCAAGCCCTAGCACTGACGATCCTATCGCCTAGGGAATACGGACATGCTTTTCGGCAGTATTTGTAGTGGGTGTTATCGGAAACCTCTCGTTTGAATGTTTTTCTGCTGAAATATTCTTACTTGACAAAGCTAATGTATCCATGGAAAACACTGCAGCAGACCTGCTACCTAGCAGGTAGCAGGGTCTGCAAAACTCCCTAGGCTTGACTGATGCAGCCCAGGGTGTGTGTTTCCCAGTACTGGGGAAGCCTCCGTGCTCTGCAGCCTCTGCAGACAGAGCTGCCGTCTTCAAGCTTCCTGGCTGCCTGTCTGCTGGGGTGCCTCAGAGTTTGGAAGTTCATGAAGTATTTTGGTTTTAAATTCCAAAGGACTTCTCTTCTTTTTCTTAGGGGAAGAAAGAACATTGCCCTCCTCCAGCCTCCCCTGCCATTCCCTTTCATAAATTCAGATCTTCTGTTTCCAGAGCTGATAGGGATGTGAAGTTGATAGACCTAAACTGTGCTATTACCAAGTGCACTGTGCTGTTCTTATAGAACTGTTGTACATTTTCAGTTGCTAAGTGGAGGATAAACATAGTTGCATCAGCAAAATTTTGTTCACCTTTCCAAGATCTCTGCTGGTCATGGGTCTGAATGTTCTTCTCTTAATATACTCTGTTGTTTAGGCCGCTCACCGAATGAAATCTCCAGCTAAATACGTGACTGGAACAACAGTGTTGCCCTTTAATCCTGCCACATTTGGAGAGGTAATTTTCTGGATTTACTTCCTCAGTTACATGTACCATTATTTATTTAGAGAACAATGTAAGAGTTTAACTGTTACTGTAAGTCACCCTACGTTCTTAAACACATGTTGTGATTAACTCTCCATCCTTTATCTGTCTGGCCTTAAACGGTAGTAAAGAGTGGTGATAGGAATGTTCCCGAGAGGGCTGTTCCACTGCTCTCTGCAGCATTCCTAATATAATAGCTTGACAAAGGCAGAAACTGGCAATCCTGTGCAAAAGTCCCGTTATGCTCCTCGAGGCTCTTCTCTTCATAGCAGATTCCCTGGCTTCAGGGGTTAGAAACTCAGATGTGATGCCAGGTCTGTATCAGCAATGTATTGGGTTTCGTTTGTATGCATGTGAAGTCTATGTAGGGTACAGGCTAAACTGCCTGCAAGGAGGTTGCATCAGGTGGTGGTAAACCAAAAGTTTGTGTATGGTTTAATCTTTGAGAGTGCTGTAGGCACTGTATGTTGTCTACTTACACAGGCATATTACAGAAACTGGTCCTGAGATTTGTTGCCTTTTATATTTGTTCCTGTCACCATACTGACTCTTCTGTCTGTTGTTGATTACAGAAGATACTGTTATCTTTTGTTACATTAAATACAACATATTCCATGCTCTTTTGTTTGTCTCCTCCATGGTTTTCCATGTGCTCATGCACTCAGTATCTTCTGTTTTTCTCTTCTCTACTTAGATAGTTCTGTTTCTGCGGATGTGTCTTGCTTACAGTGCAGGTGTTGTGCCAGCCTCACAGAGCTTGGCAGATATGCAAGATCATGCTCCAGCCATTGGACGTTACATAAGAAACCTCATGTCTGGCAACCACATATCTTTCTCTTCCTCCTTCTCGTCAAAAAGTGCAGAAAGCAACCCTGTACATATATATATTGGCTTTCTTCAGCAGCTGTTAGCTGGTGTTGGAGGTAAGAAGAAGTAGTATCTGGAAGAAAAAAAAGTCTTCTCTTACTAGAAATGAGTTGCTGTGCCTACTGCTTTGGACTTGGCTGCAGCAATCAGAGTTGCAATATAGACTGTATGCTCTCTGTGCTAGTGTGTGGTTGGAAGAAAGCAAGACAGTGAAATTTCACTATCAGTTGATAGAATGCTTTAAAATTGTGAGGCCGTTGTCTATAACAGCTTCTTCACTGTGAACACTTTGTGTTCCTCGCTCAGATTATAGTGTATCTGCAACAAACGTAGTCCTAAAGCACTTGAAAGCCTTTAAAACAAATTAATACCAGAATTACTTTCCTTAATATTTCTGAGAAGTGCTATACCCTATTATTCTGTTTTGTTTATCAGTAGTGAATTACAAAGGAATGTTTAGAAACACCTGATATTTCTTAACCTCTTTTTGTCACTGATAGTTAGATGGTTGTAAATACTGCAGTCATTTAATGACCTGATTCTTCAATTACTGTTTAGGTTTGCCAGTCATGTATTGTCTTCTAGAAGTTGTTTCAGTGTATCCAGAAAAACTAGCGGCCAGATTTGTAGACAAAATAGATTGGATAAAGGTATGTTGAAAAGCCTTTATTTGGGATGGAAGGGGCTTGGCATTAGCAAAATCTGGCATTTTACATGTTATGGAATGGAGTTTTATTTCCAAATGTGCTCTTAAATTAAAATCTGGTGTTTCTCCTTACAGTGAACAGCTCATGAGATATTATGTGCAAAAGGATAGGGAAAAATTTTTTGGTTCTTTGATGTTACTGATTTTGTTCATTGACCTGCATGTTCTGGATTCTGTGTCATTGATCCTGTTGGTATAGTCAGTCAGTATTTCCTCTTGATCAGATGATCCATTTAACAGCAAAAGAAAACTGAAAACAAAATTCTGCAAATTTTTTGAGGGAATTTTTCAACAGTGAGAGTACTCCAGTGGGAAGATGTGAGTGGCTTCTCAGAAAATGAGATGAATTAGATCCCTAGTTGTTTCAGAGCCCTTTCTGTGGAGGTTTTTGGTTGTTTTTTTATATGCCTCAAACAAAAAACTGGAATGAACTAGAAAAAACTAGATGAACTGGACCCTGCTTGAGAATAAACCAAAGAGAATTCTGCTTTATCTAGACTTTCTTAGGCAATTTTCTGCTTTTTCATTATTTGCTTCAAGCATCTGGGATTTTCTAAGCTCTTACAGGCTGTTTGCGCTTTCTTTGAGTAAATCTGGCAGAGAAAAATATTTGGTCGAGTTAAGGAAAAATAAGAATGTGTTCTAATAACGTCTCCTGCTGATACCTGTGCTGCATTGCACTGTATAGAGTCTAATTCAAATGCAGGTACGAACCTCAAAGGAGAGAAAAACATTCCCCTTTTCAGTATTGCTCGTCATTTGCAGAAAAGTCATCTTTGTCTTTTGCCTGGTGTCAGTTTGCAAAATTATTCTGTCGCAGTAACTGATGCTACGTAATTATACAAATAATGTTGTAATTCATCTTTTTTGTGAGTTCACTTTGCTAAGTGGAACACATCCAGGGGTTTGTTAGGTTAACCACATGGTCTCATGAAAGTTTTGAGTTGAAGTTAAGAGTTATCTTTCATAAGCCTGACAGATCTCATTTCTAGTTTGTTGGCTCACTTTTGCTTTTTTTGTGGTGGCCCAAACCTTTCAAAGATTTGGGTATGAACTTCTCACATAAGTGTGTTGCATTATACATCAAATTAATGCCAGAGCTAAGATTATGTCTTAACAAATAACCTGAGGCTTCTCAAATTCAACTTTTTAACAATTTAGATAATATAAGATACCTAATGCAAACTGGATAAATTTGCATTGAGAGCTGTGATTTCCTAGACACTTGTTTCTTTGTCACTATTGGATTTAACTGGTTTAAGCTGTTGAGGTTTGGGGGGTTTTATTCCCTTAATTAATAAAAAAGAAATGTAAGCCTCCAGTAGCTCAGGAAAGAGAGTGTCTTTAGGGTTTTTTAGATCAGTATGGGTGCAAAATACAGAAGCTCTTCCCTGAAGACAAAATTCAGCCAAGCATTCAGTCAGCGTGTTTGTCGCAGAACCAGTGGGTAGCCCTCTTGTGGCTGGTGGAAATCGTCCTCCTAAATGCTGCGTGTGTAATGAATGCTTCATTGAATTTAGTGATTTGTTTCTTACTAAATGATAATACAGCCTGTTTAAAGAGTGATTTCAGAGTTAAGTTCTATTTATGTAGCTGCATAACAGTTATGCTCACATGGTTGAATCTCTGTATGAACAGACTATCTAAGAATCTAGTTCCATATTTTATGTTTCTTTTTAAAAACCTCCTGCAGAGCCTGATGAACACAAACAAAGAAGAAATGCGTGAGCTTGCAGCACTGTTTTATTCTGTAGTACTGTCAACCATGTCTGGAGACGAGCTCAAGGGCGCCTTGGAGCAGCTGATTAAGATGACAAAAGACAACCATGTAACTACTTTGCTTTGTCTTGCTTCTTGTTTTCCCTCTTGCTATGTACCTGATAGGAAATCTGAATGTCACAGCATGTCTAGGATGTATTAGCTTTAATCTGAGTGTAAAATTAACTAACTGTCTTACAGTTGGATGGTGAGAAAGGATTTTTGTTGTAGGTGAGTGCAGCAGATCTTTAAATAAATTAATCCCCGAAGCTGTTAAGGTCAGTAGGAGGGTTTCCTGGAGGCAATTCCCAAGCAAACCCAGTACCATCACGTGTTTAAACACTTTCAGCCAGCTTGTCCTGTTGAGTGGTAATGGGTCACACTACCTACCTCAAACAGTTTCCCGATTCCTTCTTTGTGAGTGACTGCAGAAAATATTTAACTGATTTAATGTTTAACTTCCCCTCCCCTCCTAGGCATAGCAGACTCATGGCTCCTCACTGACTCAGGGCCTTGTCCTGCCAGCAGCCTTTGCTAGGTGAGGGCTGGTTTCTTCCCTCCCACCACACATGGAGTGCTCAGCTGCCCTCCACTGCCATAGCTCTACGCAGTGGGTTTGCCTGCCTTCCCTCCTCCTGCAGCTCCTGTCCTCTCCTGCTTTTCTTAGTTCTGCATTTTGCCACTACAAGCATGGAGAAGGAATCCAGAAAACAAATTGGGCAGGTTTCTGTGCTGGCATGTCTTGAATCCTGAAATGCAGAGAAAATAGTAGCGTTTTTAGGTTATATTTCCCCAAGATGCTTTTATATCAGTCTCTCTGAAGGGCTTTAATAGGCCACCATTTTACGTTGCAGATAACAGGCTCAAATGCTGACAAGAAGTCCTGGATGCTTTATGCTGTAATTAACAAACGTGATTTATTTTATATCTGTGAAAGCTGTGTCTGTCAGCCAAAGTTGTGTTATTGCTCAGTTTTACTGGTCACAAAACCAGCACAGACTGGCCTGGTCCCCCACTGCTGCTTTCTGCCCTAGTCACTCATGAAGCCATGGTTGACCTTTCACAGAACCTGGCTGAGAATAAAGAGAGATGTGAACCATGAAACAAAGAGGAACAGCGTGTTCCTGTGCATTTTTGCAATTGAGTTACTTAGAGCTCCAGTTTGCTATGAATGTACAAAACCAGTTGAATCAGTACAGCTATGGGGGGTGGTGATCTCTGGTGGCTCAGTGAGGACTGTGGTGTAAATAGATGGCTGAAATGGAGGGCAGGGACGGGACCCATCTTTGGCTGGATTTGCTGATCTGAGACTGCAACAAGGAGCAGTCCTGATGGCCAAGCTAGGCTGAGGATGCTGTCCTAGCAGCACAGTTGCACCAATGCAACTTTTTGCAGGGTTGTGATAGAAAACAGATACATGAACTAATCTGAGTTTAAGCCCCTGCCCCTTTCCTCTTTTTTAAAATTAAGTTGACATTTACCTCTCATAGCCTTTTTTCTGCATAAAGTCCTTTTGTTAGAATTCACCTGTGGGAATGAACACCATCGTTAGTCTCAGCACCAAACCAATGTTGGACAAAATTAATGTTCTTGACATTCAATTGTAATAATTAGTTTTCATAGTCTGGGGCCTACTGGACTATGTAGAGGTATTGCCTTCAGTGTTCGTAGGCCAGTTGTGTTCTCATTCTTGACAATGCAGATCTGGAGTCATTCACCTTTACTGCTTTTTACCTAAGAGTATATATGTTCCCTTAATCCGAACATACCTGTTTTTTAAGCAGAGACAGCATAATATTATTCTACTTCACCTTCATAAGTCTGTACTTAAAAAAAAATCAGATGAGTTAAATTTTTAGGTTTTTTTTTTTTTTGCCTGGCTACCAAGGAGGAAAGTGAGTGCTGGCAATAGGTTCTTAATTTATCCTAAGCCTATTCTAATTTTTGTTATTTTATCGTCAAAGACTCCATGCATCAGATAGCACTAGCAGTATCAAGCTCTCTGTTGTTGCATTATATGTGTTAGAACTCTGCATTCTTCATGGTGCTTTCTCATTTGGCTTGTCTACATGTGTTTTTGAATCAGTGTTTTGTGCAAAATGTATCTTATGTTGAAAATGAGATTTTATCGCTGTTGGTATTGTCTGTAGAGCCCGGAAGTCCAACATGGATCCTTGTTGGCTTTGGGATTTACAGTAGGAAGGTACTTGTCCAAAAGGAAAATCAGAACAATGGAGCTACATGGCATAGAACAGCCCAATACCGCAGTGATGCCGGAACAAGAACAACTCATAAAGTTGACGACGGAGACAATAGGTAACTTCCTGCCTAAGACTTTGCTGCATGTAATGGTTGTTTTTTCAACCACCTTAGGCTGAGGAATTTTCTAAGACTATTTTTGGACTTATTCAACCCATAGATACTGTAATCTTGAGTTCCCTGTCCATGATAGAATTTACAGCCTGTAAAAATGTTATGTGATGAGACACATGGATGTAATCCTTTTCAGCCAAAGTTAGGTGGACTCAGTTCATAAACTGACATAGCACTATTAGTAGCAGTAGCACTGCCTAGAATCCTCTCAGTCCCTACTTTCATTTTGATTTTGTTCTATTATAAACCTTCCTACCAACTGTAGGGGTGTTAAATGCTTTGTTTCTTGCATGGGTGAAATTCAAGTGCCAGTCTGACCACTGCTAAATAATAGTACAAAAGCTATGTCACCCTGTTTTGCTTTTTCCGATAGGTTCTTTTCTGGACAGCACCTCTCCCTTCCTTGTGGTGGCTGCTTGTACGGCTCTTGGGGAGGTTGGCAGGAATGGCCCCTTGCCAATCCCGAGCGAAGGAGCAGGATTTACAAAGCTGCAACTTGTTGAAAGCTTATTGGCCCGAATCCCTTCCAGCAAGGAAACAAATAAGGCATGATTTTATAGTGTTGTTATGATTCTTGTTCATTTCTGGAGTGCTCTCTCCTCAGGTTTAAGTATTACCTGCTAAACCCAGCCTGGGTTTTTAAAGGGTTTAGGCTTATAGTTGGCTTTAATAAGTCAGAATTAGGTTAAGGATTTTCAGAATTATGCTAAGGGTTTTTCTAGTGTTGTCTAGCAGTTGATTGCTTGTGCTTTCTGTAGTCATTTAAGTAGCACCTTAAGGGATGAAAAATACAAATGGTCCTAATTTTAATTTAAGCAAAATTCTTATACCTGGAAATAATCCTCAGAGGTAACAGGACATTTGTTTTGTCTGTGTTTTGGAAGAGACTTGCACTGATTGATCTAGAAAGTCACTTGCATGTCTGACTTCTGGTACCTTAACTGAAACTTCAGCAAGGGTGAGAGAGTGGGTTTGAAGTCTGCCTTCTGGACTTAGAGGAGGGTTATGTGATGTTGGGGTTTTTTTTGTTTATATTTAAGATGAAGGAACGAGCAATACAAACATTAGGTTACTTCCCAGTGGGAGATGAAGATTTTCCTCACCAGAAGCTACTGTTGCAGGGTTTAATGGATTCTGTGGAGGTGAGGATCTATCTCTGTGTTATTCTTTATATTGTAGTGAGTATTTCTGTTTGAATGCTTTTTATATCTCTAGAGCCAAGTTTACAAGGGAAGCTGCCTTGTTGTAGTAGTGTCTCTGGGTTTTTTTAAAACTGCCTTGAAACAGAGAGTAGAGGTACGTTTAGGACTTGTAAAATGTTTTATGCCAGAGTTTAAAAACTTTCCGGTCAAGGTCTCTGCCCCAGTCTTGGATGAGTATGTATTCCCTAAAAGCAGGTAATATAAATACACCTTCTTTTTCATCTGAGCTGCATCAACTGATAGAACTCACCTAAGTAGAAGCTTTATTTATAGAAATATTTGTATCTGTTGTGAGTCTAAATGCATCAGTGTAGTGCATTGCATTGTTTCACAGTACTTCAGAACAGCTATACATATTGCTATATGCCAGGCAGTATTTAGAACTTGTTTTACATTTCCTCCTTGTTTATGCTGACATAGGATTCGACATTATAGAAGCAGCTATTGAGTATCAGACAAGCTGGCTTTGCTGAGTTCTCCAATCTAATGTGGTCAAGCAAGGAAGAATAGTAAGAACATTGTGTACACAAACATAAAATGATGTTTCTAAGTGTCATGTTTATCTCCTGTAACTGCTTAGGGTCATTACATCTTCCTTTATAAAGTGTGTACTTGGAAAAAGAGCAAATTATCTTAGATTGCAGGAAGCTAAGGGTTCCCCAAATGGCTGAGTGTTTTGTGCTTCCATAGAGTAAGGAGAGCAATCTACGAGGTACTCAGCCAGTAAGGAAGTCAGTTCTTATGACTCAAGATTTGTCATAAATAATGACAAAAAAGTAGCATAACTCTGCACATTCTGTTCCTGAGGTCTTAGAGAATAGTCGAAAGAGGACAGAGGAGCAAAGCAAAGCAAAGTATTGTCTGACTTCTTTCAATGTAAAGAATTTGTGCATCTCTTTGAGGTTATCAACTTCTGAGTGGATTTACAGGAGAAGCTTTTACTACTGCTCACTATAATGAAGCCATGACTGGCAGTGTTATTCTAACTTTGATTTATTTTCATTCTGTCTCTCCAAATCTTTATGTTCACTAAGTTGAGCTTTTGCAGAGACCAGCAAGTGCATTGTAGGAGGTACGCTTTAACAATATGTGGAAATTTTAGCTTTTGTCATTTGTTTTGGAGAGTTTGACATCTCAATTTCCATCAATTTCAGTGAGTCTGAGTTGCCACATAGTCCCAAAAGCTCACCAAAAGAGAGCTCTCACTGCAAATTGGTGCTGAAAACTGAGGTTGGGGGAGAGACTGTGGTTTTGTAGAGTAAGTGCCAAAAGTTTTGGTGTGTGTTTGGCTAGTACTGTCATTGAGGCTCTGTTGGGTTTTTCAGGCTAAACAAATAGAACTGCAGTTCACTGTTGGTGAAGCAATTACCAGTGCTGCTGTAGGAACCAGCTCAGTGGCTGCACGTGATGCATGGACAGTCACAGAGGAGGAATATATCCCTCCTTCAGGTAGGGATCTCGTAGTTCTGGACTAACACTGGGCTCCATAACTTCGTGGGTTTTGATTTATAACAAAACATGAGTTATTTTGTGTTTGTTAATGCACTGCTTGTTGTTCTGCAATGCTGCATTATGTAGAGATTGTTTCACCTCTTCAACTCTTATCTACTCAGAGGGCAGAAGACTATTTCTTGTGCTGTCTAAATTGCTTCTTGGTGAAATCTAGTTCATTACTACTTAATATTGCATTCGTTTTATTTTTTTCATTTTGTTTTCCCATGTTGCTTTAGTTTCAGGTGACATTCATAAACCTTTTAAAACAGCATTTTTGAGGCTTGCACTGGTAAATAGGGTTATAAAATTAAGTGGCAACTCTTTTTCCAACAGCTTGGACTGATAATGATGAAGTGACATTTACATGGAGTATATGCAGAAATTTTGCTTAATTTGTTCTGTACCCATTGAAATACAACCATGACCAAACAGTTGCTTCAAATGGGCAGCTGTAAGTATCAGCCTCAACCCTGTAAACAGGTGGTTTAATCTTGCAAGAGTGGCCTTAGATCCCAAGTGTACAAGAAGCTGAACGTGTACAGAATGGAGTAGAAACTGAACCCTGACGTTGCTTCAGAAATTTTGAGTCCTAACAAAAAAACAGTAGTGCACTGAATTTTATGCAATACGAGTGGTACCTCTTCATGGTCACAGGGTCTGAAACAGTTTCATGAAGGCTGAGGAGCACTCAGTTCAATCTTTCTGTTAGGAGAAATATTTTCACAGTGACTCCGTGATGTCATTTCCTGAATAAGCAGAGAATAAGGTGTCACCTGAGTGTTCGGGTTTTTCATTATATTGAAGTTTAAAATGGGTGTGGCTTGTTCTCAAAGCTCCCCCCCCCCTCCACCTTTGTTTCTTTCATATAGATTTGAAAGTGAATGACGTCGTTCTCTGGGTCCTAGACCTTATTTTGAATAAACACATTGTCAGCCCCAACCCACACATTAGGCAGGCAGCTTGCATCTGGCTTCTATCAATGGTGAAGAAGCTGAGCACACACAAAGCAATTAAGGTAAGAAATATGTCCTTTTCTAATACTGATTCCTTGTCCCTGTTAGTGCTTCTCACTTGCTTTTTGTCTCCCCCTTCACTTCCATTGCCTCTTTTTTTCCCAGTCTTTTCTGCAGTCCTTATTGAGGGCTTTTTGAGACTTGGCTTATCTTTTGTGACTAGGGGAATGTACTAACGAGGCTATTTGGCACATCTGTAAACATCCAACTTGCACTCCAGTCAGAGTGAACTTAGTGTAATGTAGCTGTTGTAAGATGAGAAAGCCATATGCCTTCCCTTGGGAAGAAGAGGTTAGTGTCTGTATAGTTTTTAGGTTTTGTTTCTGGAAAATATTAAAAGGAGGTCTAGAAGAGAACAAAGGAGGAGAAACTAGATGGAATTCCTGGACTCATTTGTTTCAAGATGTTTATCACAGCTTTGGTACCAGCAGCAGTTATGATATGCTTCATGTACTGTGTATCGTTGGTGCGCTTTGGAAGTCTTATATTTAGGGTGCTTGTCTTTAATGGGAGAATGTGAAAGGTCCTATACAAGGACATACGAAAGCATTCCCAACCAAAATGTCCGCTCTCTGCACAGAGGTACTACAGACTGTGATGGGACCATGTAACCATTTTATGCTCTCCAGGTGATGATAAAGAGCTTTGGGACAATAGACACTTTGCAAATATGAGCTGTTACTTGTAAAACCTTGACGCATATTACACTTGTCTAAACAATGCATTTTGTAAGAGGTGGCAAAATCCACTAGTTTGGGGATGAGGAGACATCCTTGCACAGAGGATAGTCCTATCTGACTGCGAGCTGGATTTATGACGCATTGTTGTATTAGACAAGGGAAATAAAATCTGTGGCTTAGTAATGACATAGTAGCTGTAAAAAGGTGCTGGACAAAAAAACTACTGTCTTGTCTGAATACTAGTCAGGCTGTAGTGTACCTGTCTGGAAAGGAGGTCAGTTCTTATTGTAGGTTGACCTTCCATTGATGCTGTAGCCTCTGTTTATCTGCTAGGAACTTGCCTTGAGACCAGACAAAGGATACAAAACTTGAGATAAAAATAATGTCCTTTTCTGTCATCTTACAGTCTCATCTGAAGGATGTTCAAAGTGCATTTGTTTCAATTCTGTCAGATAATGATGGTAAGTACTGTCACATCTTAAGGATTGTGTCTTTTGATGGGCTTCTAACAGAATAGAGGGAATTTTTGAACAGGCAGAAACTCACCTACACCCTCTGTTAGTCAGCACTAAAAGGCGGAAACACCCAATTTCTGACATAATAATGATTTCTAGGTGTGTAGAGATAAGAAGCACAGCTTTTCTCTGTGCTTTGCTAACCAAGCAGAAATCTTTTTCTGCATTTTCCCCTTCAGACTGTAATAATGGAAACTGTTTAGAGGTGCTGCTTCTGCTCTGCCTTGGGCAACGTGACGCATTTCACAGATTTCTGCATGGGCAGGATCTCTAAGCACTCTTTAAACTAGCAGATTTTGGCTTATTGGTCTGCTCATGGCTGGAAGTGGAGAGGATGACGTCCAACAGCCTATCCAAAGCTTACTGAAGCGAAAGAGAGTATTACAGTTAACTTTACTGGACTTCAGGGGCCAGCAGTGTGTCAGAATACTTATAACTCTTGGAACTCTCTCTGCTATTTCAAAACCTGCAGTGATGGTATTAACATGAAGATGTCACCCACCAGGTTTGATGGGTGGGGGTATGCTTTCAAAACAAATTGCTGCTTCACAGTGCAAAGCTTGTGTCTTATCAGAGTACATCTGCTCTAAAACAGATAGCTGTGAACTGCAGCACAGAGGGCTGTCTGCTAGGTCGTGATTTTGGTTGAATCTTGTTTTTGAAATTTGTGTATCACTTGATTACATGCTTATCTTTAATTTACTTTGTAAAATCTCTTGCAGAGCTTAGTCAAGATGTTGCTTCAAAAGGTCTTGGGTTGATCTATGAACTAGGAAGTGAGCAGGATCAGCAAGAGCTAGTCACCACACTTGTTGATACCCTTATGACTGGGAAAAGGTACAGTGAACTCATAGTGCTGTGAGAGAGTATTCTGAGCTATGTGTCTGATGGGAACAAAAATGTGCCTCTTGCATGTGTGGAAAGAGAGGTTTTGTGGCCAAGGGCAAGCCAATATCCATTTATTGCCAGTAAGTCAAACCAGGACATTTCTTAATTCCACTTAGAATTTGTTGTGACTGTTCTAGTTTGTTCCATTCAACAATACTTGAAAGTAGTTCTTCTGTCCTGATTCAGGCAGTTCAAATCAGTTGGGGTTTGGTTGCTGCATGGTGTAATTGCAATGGACAATGGTCTTTTGCAGCAACTCTGAACAATGCGAATTTGGCCGAAGTGGGGACTTGCTTGTGCCTGAAGTGTACCTCTTGCTGAGAAAGTGTTGTTAGTGGCCATTTGCATGCTTTAGTGCAAAAAATGCTGGTCTTAGAGGACTGCTGGCTAATAATGATGTTGGTCAGTTCTGGGAGTGCTCTTTAACAGCCTACTCCTATCTAACCTGGTATGGGTGTAAACACTGTGTGCGATAGAAACCTAGGCTGGAAGTGTGGTCATCCAGTAGTGGTAGACAGGGAGAGATTAGATGAATGGAAATCAGACTTCTTTGTTTTGAAGTTGAAATTTGCTGTCCATTGTATGCCTTGCCTCTGCCCAGAAATAAAAAGCCAGAAATAAAAAGCCATCATTCAGGGGTTTGAATTTTTACCTTCTGTCTGCACAGAAAACCCCTCACTTTCTGTAGCTTCTCCTTAACATTATACATGATACAGGTTAATGAGATTCCTTGCAGCGTGTGTGGCTTCTCACACCTGTATGTTTTTTGTGGGATTGAAACTGAAAAAAATGGGAAGTTACTGAGTTAATACCACAAAACAGATTAACTTGTTCTGTAGTATGCAGTCCATTCTAGGGCAGAGTTTGGTAAAGCTAATATTGGGCCTTCTTTCTACCAGAGCCAAACACGAGATGACTGGAGAAACTGTGGTGTTTCACGGTGGTCTGAGCAAAACCCCAGATGGGTAAGTTTACTGACAGTCTCTGATAGACACACAGTTATTGCTGAAACAGTATTCCCTTGCTTATAAATCTCCTTCATGAGCTTTTTGTTCCTTCTTGTTCTCTAAGTTCCCATAACTATTTTCTTGAAGTACAGATAGTGTATTCACTGCTGTCTGCTTTAGGCTCTCATTTACCTGTACCTTTAGCTATTATGGTATTTATGTTGCAAAAAATAGTGACACTGCTTTTCCTTCTGCTTTCCCAAGTCAAGGCCTTTCTACCTACAAGGAGCTTTGTTCACTGGCTAGTGATCTCAATCAACCAGACCTGGTGTACAAATTCATGAATCTGGCCAATCATCATGCTATGTGGAATTCACGGAAGGTAATTTGCTGCTTTCATGCCAGTTCTGTTCCCACTGTGAACTCTGGAAACAATATCTGCATTTCCTCATAGCAACCTTGCAGTACCTGAAGGGGGTGTACAGGAAACCTGGGGAAGGACTCTTTACAAGGGCATGTAGCTATAGGACGAGGGGGGAATGGCTTTAAATTGGAAGAGAGAAGGTTTAGATGGGACATTAGGAAGAAATTCTTCATGATGAAGGCACTGGCACAGGTTGCCCGGGAAGCTGTGGGTGCCCCCTCCCTGGAGGCGTTCAAGACCAGGTTGGATGGGGCCTTGAGCAGCCTGGTCTGTGGGAGGTGTCCCTGCCCATGGCAGGGGCGTTGGAAGTGGATGATCTTTAAGACCCCATCCAATTCTATGATTCTATGATTTCTTTGTCTCTGTTTATACCATCAGTGGATAACTGCATGTGGAAGTCATTTGTTGATGCTTTGGTGTCAGGTACAATGTAAATTTACCCACCTGAAAACCAAACAGGATTACCTCAATCTTACAACAGAGCATTGGTATTGCAGAGTTCATGTGTTCCTGCATTGACCTCTGAATCAATCCTTTCCTCTTACTTTTGAACGTACTTAGAGGCCAGGTCTTGACTTGTTCAAAACTGGATGAGTTTTCAGATGCCAGAGAAAGTGACTTTTTTATGCAAAAAGACAGAGCAAAAAGTATTCAGCAACAAGTTGCTAAAAAGCCAAATGGCAATAAGTACATCAGTTTAACAACTGTTGTCAAAAGTATCCTTTTTTAACATAAACCTTGATATTGTAAAGCTACTGCAACCTTTAGCAAAGCCAAAATACTGTTGGAACCACCTTTGCAAATATATCTCACGTCTCTCCAGACTTCTCTCTCTTTGCACTGGGACTTCAGAAGCACAGCAGCATAGTGAGGTTCCTGACCTTTGTGGAATTTCGCGAGCCAAGATGAGTCAAGAAAATCCACTGAGCAACTGTAGAGTGAGCTTTGGCAATTTGAAGAAATTGCAGAGTCATTTAAGTTGAAGGAGAGATATAGAAGTCAGTGTTCAAATCTCTGCTCAAGAACTAGGCAGAGCAAGCTGTTCAGAGCTTTGCAGATAATGCCTCCCTTTTCCTTCCTGCAACCTCTCGGTCCTCACAGCAGTGGTTGTAACTCAGAGTTTGTCTTTGTTACTGTTCCTTTATAATTAACCCAGACAGCACATCCTGGCCTGTCATATCCCTAGTGTTGGGGTTTGAATGGCAGCTTTTGACACTACAAGTCAGGAAACGGGAAGTCATTGGAGGCAATCACTGCACTGCCTGTATTGAGCCATTTCTTTTTGGGCTATTCTGCCAAATCGCATGCGAAGCGGCACTTCCACTCTGTTAGAAATGTCATTTGAATTGACAGTATCGGAGAAAGAAAAGAGTATGGAAGAATACTTGAATTTAAAGTAAATATAGACAGATGTAAAATTGTAATGCTCAGGCATTTCAGGTTTTAGGGTTAAGGGAGAGCTCTATTAATTTTAGTTTTCAGTTCCTGAGTTATTCCAGTTTTTCTAAATCCAACAGAGTTGTAGGGAAGCAAGTGGCCCACCCTTACCAATTTTTCTGAGAAAGAGTCTCTTTCAGAACAACATAATTAAATCATCATCGTTTTAGTTCTCCACCACCACTCTTGCAAATAAGGTTAATTGATATATTGAAATGAAGGCTGGGGAGAAGGAAGTTTTGAAGCAGTAATTTGTCTGCTGAGGGTGATTGTGTGCTGGAGATCACTGTGGTTCTGTGGCACTTCTGAGGAGTTAATTCTGGTACCATTATAGTCCTTTTGGTTTGGCCTAAAGCTGAACTGTGGCAGTCAACTTTGCCACTGACTGTGCTGTGCCCAGGAGCAATAACTGAGTGAGTGAGCAGATGGTTTCAACAAATACTCTTTTTATCATCGTTTCAGGGAGCAGCTTTTGGTTTCAACGTGATAGCTGCCAAGGCTGGAGAGCAGCTGGCTCCATTTTTGCCCCAGCTTCTTCCCCGGCTCTACCGTTATCAGTTTGACCCCAACCTGGGCATTCGACAGGCGATGACCAGCATTTGGAATGCCTTGGTCACTGACAAGTCAATGGTGAGTGAGCAGCAAAGTGCAGAGCATTGAGTTTGCTGCTAGCCAGCAGCATTTCAGAGGTTGTTATTTTGTCAGCTGCGTCTTGGGAAAGGAAGGGCTGTGCAGAAAGGGGTGAGGTGTTGTCCTACAGAGAAAAGGTGATTCAGTCCATGGATGAGCTAGAGGATATGCAGAGGTTTTGCACTGCCCCTTACATTTGAAAGGATATCACAGACTTGTTTGTGCAGCCAGCATTAAAGTTTTAGGTTTACCTTACTTAAAGTGGGGTCTTTCCATACTTTGATATTGCTTCTATATTGCTTGTGAGAAGGTCTTCAAGAATCTTTATGGCCTAAGATGCCCTTCCTAGAGCAAAAGCATCTAAATATTATTCCTCGTTTTTTAAGTGGGAGGAGGCTTATGGGAAGAGGCTGTTGCATCAGTTTTTAGGACAATTCCTCCCAGACAAGTTTCAGGAATAAATAATTTTTGTGAGATGCCTTTGCTCGAGCTGTGAAAAGTCTGGCATTGGGTTTGCAAAGTGATCTTAGCGCAAAGTTATTCTTTCTGATCCTTCATCAAAGCACAACTGCTCCTGTAAATACATGTTTGGTGCTGCATCTAAAGAGTTCATTTGATAAAGGACTGAGGGACTTTGCTCTTTTCTTGTTGTGTCCATTGCAGCATTAAGCCCTGAAACAGTGCAGAGAAAGGCATGTCTAAAGCACAGTCAGAGTAAGTTTGTGCAGGGGTCAGCTCTGGCAAGCACTGGTTCATCTGCTGTGGCTGAAAGCAGGTTGTATTGTCCAAAAAGACCTTTTTCTTTCGCAGTACAGGACAAGGGTGAATGGTCCATGCTTGTTTCATGATTTCTCCTTTTTTTTTAATAATAGGTTGATAAGTACATGAAGGAGATTCTTGATGATTTGATCAGTAACCTAACCAGCAGTCTGTGGAGGATCAGGGAATCAAGGTATTGCTTGACAAAGTAATAGATTTTTCTCTGAACTCTCTCCTTCCCTCGTTTTTCACCATAAACTTGTTAACTTGAAGAAGTTGAGGGGGGAAAGAGAACATGTCCTTTCATCAGGGTAGAGGCCAGTCTTGCAGCCTCCACTTAAAGTATGATACAATCTTGAAGATATTTGCCTTATTGAACCTGCAATTTTTTATTGCATGTGGCTTGAGCATGACACTATATAATGTTCTCTGAAGGAGGAGTTTCTGGTCACAAAGTTCTTGCCTATCCTTGGTCCGGAAATATTGTTCAATGTTAGAAAATCTTGACAATCTGACTATATATGTACTTGGTGGCAGGATGCCAGTTAGTACAGCATTTTTAATAAACTGCTTTTTATTTATAATGGTTTGTAGTTATGCGGTATTGAGAACTTCCATTTTAGTTTCCATTCCAGACTTTAGAACATTTTAGTTTGTTCTTATCCTATATTTACAGAAAAGAAATCTGAAACAATTTTGTAACTGGAATTTTTGCAATAGCAGTTTTCACCACAGCAGCCTTTCTCGCTTGCTGTCACCTGTTTCAGATTTCACCTGACTGGCTGAATGTTTTTTTTTTCTCTGCTAAAGAAGTCTTTCTTGTGACAGAGAGTAGATTCTGGGATTAGGGAAAATAAAGAATGTGAATCAATTCTCTCTTTTTATAACCATTTACTTATAGTTATAAACATACCTGTGTACACACCTACACCAAATAAGTGCACCATGTGAAGGAAATAAAATTCCTCATTTGCAGCTGTCTGGCGCTAAATGACTTACTAAGAGGAAGACCTTTGGATGACATTATAGACAAGCTTCCAGACATCTGGGAAATCCTATTCAGAGTGCAAGATGATATTAAGGTAATGGAACTTATAATTGAACCAGAATCTTCAACAGAAAGTACCATTGTCGAGCTCTGAGGTGTTTAAAAAGTCGTTCTCTGAGAAGTCAAGTTCAAGTTTGGATATTAAGCAGACTAGAAATTCAGGCCCCTTGCAGTTAAAATTTCCATGCCACCTTGGAAATTCTTTGCATATATTTCTTGTGTGTTTCAGTGTTGGGTTTCATTCCTACTGTGCTTATTCTTGATAGTTCAGCATTTTTTCCTGGATATAAAGGGATTCTAAGTATTTGCTTAACTTCTGAGTATGGAAACATCTATTTTGGGCTGCTTTTGCGCTTAAATGACTTGGCTATATGAAGTCAGAGTCCTTGGGTCCTTCCAGGTTTGAGCTGTGTTCTCTCTGGATCCATGCTTCTCTGATTAAGCTTAAGCAGGGCTGAGGTGTTTTCTGAAGTGTACTGTGTAGCAGGAATTTGCTCCATATTAGTAAATGTAGCTTTTCCAGAAATGTTCCTGAGCACTGAAACGCACTGAGCAGTTTTGCCTCAGTGCTAATGAGCTGTGTTAGCCTCCAAAACAGAGTAACTGCTGCAAACTGCCTTTTCTGAAGGATTCATTCCTGCATTTTAGCCGGAACTGGCTTGTGAAGGTCTGCGTGTGGCAGGCCAGATATTTTCTAAGAATGTCTTAAGATGTTACCAGGTGAGGTGATTGTTTTTTGGTGCCTGGGAATGCTGCTAGGTTCTGCTGAGTTCATCAATATAAGTAAAGTTAAAGAGCTTTGCTGGTGGTGGCGTCAGGTGCCACCAGAGCATGCACTAGTTTTACTGTTTGCTTTTAGTCCATCTTTTCTAGTCCTAGACTTGCAGTTGAGTAAAGCATCACTAAGTGACAGCCATTATACTGAGGAGAGGGTAAAACATACCCAAAGCACTATATACTTCTATTTGCAGCAGAAGGTTCCATTGGTATGTTTTGGGTTGGTTGGGTTTTATTGTTTGTTTGAATTTTGGTTTTGGTTTGGTGATTCTTTTTTTGTTCTGAAAATAACAACGTGTAAAATAATGTCACAGAGACAAATGTGTACAGAAGCACAGAAAACCTGGCAGTGTCTGGCAGCTTTGTTAATGTACTTGACAAGACCAGATATTCTGATGGACCAAAACTGAAATTTCTTTGAAAGATACTATATTAAGTAATAACCATGAATATAGCCTTGTCAGTATGAGTGTTAGACTTATTCATTAATATGAATTGTTATGTAGGAGATTTAAAAATAGTGACGATGTATTGTTGACTTTTTTACAGGAAACTGTGAGAAAGGCAGCAGAACTAGCCCTAAAAACTTTAAGCAAGGTAAAACTCTAATTTTGTCATTTGCACATGAAGGCTTGTATGGTTTTGATGTCAGGTGATCATTCACTGTCATGTCTGCAGGAGTGCCCTGTTTGCTCTGGACTGTTGCCTCTGCTGTAAGGTGCTGTTGTGATAAACAGAACAGCCCCCTAGAAAGGGATCATAATAAGCTTTACCACAACTTCTGTACTTCTGTTGATGGTAGTGAGGTCCTGCTGCTTGAGGAGAATGCAGTATTAAGTTCTATACAACCAAAGGAGGGAAATAATGTACTGGGGTTTTCCCCTCTGATGTCCCTTTTTCCCCACTTGATGGGAGGGATTTATGTTGTTTAACTTCCAACAGTTGACCAAGTCCACCTGATCTAGTTGACCAAGCCTGGCGGAAACCTAACTGGTGTGAAACAAAATAATCCAGTCTGGGCTTCACACTCTGACATTGTTACTGACACAGATTTTTGGGGCATAGTACACACATCACTTAATATTTTGTTGGGTATTACTCTAAAAAAGTCACATTGGTGGAAATGGAAACAGATCTGTGTTTGAAATTATGACCATCAGTACATGCAGCATGACATTTTAATGGCAGAAGTGGTGATCTGGTCCAAAAAAATGTTGTTGCTGTTGCAGAATGCATTGTCATCTGCCTTGTAGAATGGTTAAATCCATGTGTTTGAAACAGGCTTTCCTTCAAGTGAGAGGTCATTTAGTCTTCTCTCTTCATTCAGATGCAGATCAAGACCTGCTAGGCTCTGAATTTGCCTTTTCTGAAAGCTGACCATAGTTGAAACTCCTCTTAGGGGATGTGGCTTAGGACTTTACTATCTCCCAGAGAGGAGAATTAAGGTGTAACAAGAGCCTGGATTTGGCTATGAGCAGTTGCTGTAGTTCCTGTTGGCTTTTTTTGTCTGACAGGGAAGGTGCTTTAATGTGATCTGAGGAGAAGAGTTGCACATGCTTGCAGCACTGATTCTCATCTGTCTCCAGGTCTGTGTGAAAATGTGTGATCCCTCTAAAGGAGCAGCTGGTCAGAAGATGATAACTGTGCTGCTCCCTTGCCTACTGGACAAAGGAATAGTAAGCACAGTTGCTGAAGTCCGATCTCTCAGGTTAGTTTTGCATCATGTGAGTTCTCTGAGGGCTGAGTTGTGATTTGTCCCAAAGATACACAGTTTGAGTTGAAGAAGCTTATTCACCTGTGTTCGAAATGACAAGTTTCTCCTGAAAACAGCTTTCCTGCTGAGTCTTTTTCTTACTGAGTTCAGACAGCAACTCTAGGAACTCTACCTGTCTTTTGGGATTATCTGGCTTCTCTGAAAATGCCAAGGTTCAGTTCCCAGCAGGAGGTTCTTTTCTCACTGTACACCTAGCAGACTGATCTGTGAGCAGTTTGCTGTGCTTGAGGCTGTCCTTCGGAACAGGCATCGTTGTAAACAAAAAATCCCACAGTAGTCCTTGGAACAGCCAGGACTTGTTTCACAACTGGTTGGGAGCATGGACTTCTCACATCTCACAGGGACAGTAAGGGCTTCATGTGCTGGTCACTTTGTAACCTTATTTATTCCTTCATTGCTGCCTTAGAAATGTGGTCAGTCTGAAACTGACAAGTGGGATTTGAACAGGTCTTTGTAAGTTGTTATTTCTTAGGCAGAGATGAGGGATGTCTGTGGAGTGACTTTGCCCAGAGCTTCTTTAAAGCATTAAGATGCATTATTGTCCATTTGCTTTATCATACCCTGGCCAGTGTTAGCAGTCTCTGTGCAAAGCGCAGCAAGAGCTGGAAGTTCATGGCTAGGGTGTCATTTTACTTAAGCAGAAAAGTACACAGATTCTTGTTAGCAGGTAGGTTTATATTGGTGTATCTGTGGTTTGGGTTGGCCTTTATGTTGGTACTAGACTAGATTAGACCAGAGAGGTTTTTCAGCTAAGTCTGTGTGTTTCTCTGTTGACTTTCCCTTTCATCTTTTTCCAGCATTAACACTCTTGTGAAGATCAGTAAAAGTGCTGGATCTATGCTGAAACCTCATGCACCAAAACTTATTCCAGCCCTGCTGGAATCCTTGAGTGGGCTGGAGCCTCAAGTCCTCAATTATTTGAGTCTTTGTGCAACAGATCAGGAGAAAGTAAGTGCAATTATAATGGAAAGGTATCAACACAACAGACATAACAAAGATTTAAGCTTCATTCAACAAACAAAAAAATAACAGATGTGTTTGAGAGTTGTTCAAAGATGCAGAGAGGAATATCTGGTATGTTATTAAAAAAAGTCTGGTCAATGGAATATGGCTGGACAAATTTTACAGGTTTTCTGAAGGGGTAGAATTTTTTATATTCACTAGCCCACCATCAGATATTTCGGAAAGTGAAGGACAGTCTTAGTCAGAACTGTTTGTTAACTGTTGTTAAATGTCACTTCAGCTCCATGTACAGCTGTGAAACAGGGAAAGAGAGGGTCTGTAATAATTATCTAGAATGCACCTGTACTGTCAAACTTTGCTGCAAAACTTCCTATAATGTAAGTCAGAAGGGTGTGCCATAGCACTGTGGGCCGGAGAGTGGATGTTGTCAGCACTGTGTCCTTTAATCTATCTCAAAAAAAAAAACCCGCTACCGGTCTTCTGTGAATGTGTCTGAAATTCACTGTTCAGAAGCATATTTAGCTAGTTTCTGCCTTTGGCAAATGGGAAAGGTGTGAACTATAGGTCAGAGTGGGATTTTCTCTCTTTTCCCCCCCTTTCTTTTTTTTCACCTTTTTTTTATTTTATTTATGTTTGTTTGCTTGTTTCTGTGATGACAGGTTTAGCTCCTGTTCCCCAGCTAAAATATCCATCTGCCTCTGAAAGGCAAACATTCGTAGTCTGTAGACTTTATTATTTGCTGTCTGTATACATCTGAAACAGATTTTGGGTTGAATTTGTGAGGTAGTAAGTTCTAGCTGTTACCCTTTCCATTGTTTTCATGTTGAGTTTTCAGTTGGTTTTCTTTTTTTCAGACTGCAATGGATAGTGCCAGACTTAGTGCTGTCAAGTCATCTCCCATGATGGAAACCATTAACATGGTAAGTACTTGGTGCAGAAGGGTTCCAGCTTAAGGTATGTTTTAGGAGAAGAACAGGAGCCAAAGTGGGGGCTTAACAGAAGATCTCTTCAAGATTCATTTTCCATGTGGATGTCTGTCCACCTTCTTTTTCATGTACTAACTTCTCTGATCTTATCACCACAGCTTGTTCCTCCAGTAAGTTGTGAATAACCTGCTCCATTTGGAGTCAGAGGGACTGTTTCTCCACTTGAAGAGCTTCCTGCTTTGATGAAGAAAGCATCTTCCAAATGGTTTTCCTTTCAATGGGAGCTCAGCATGTTCTGAATTATACTAGCTGCCATTTCTTTTCGTATGTGGCCCACAATTCCATAATCACCTTCTCACCTGGGCCTCCAACTGACAACAGTCATTGTTCTTAAGGCACAGAGGCTGTCCAGCCCTTGCCTTGTGGTGTCTTATGTATCCCTACCGGGGCCTTGGCCAGTGCTTTGGTGGTAGAAATACTTAAAGAAAGTGCTGGTGTCACTGAAAGCACTGTCAGCAGCTGGTGTCTGGCACCACAAGTTCCTGGTACTGGAAGAGGAGTTGCTAGTGCCCGGGCACTGTGCTGTTGGGTTTGCCTTGGCAGAACACCCTGCCCTCTATAAGAGCCTGTCCCTTCCCAAATAAAATATCCCGCTTTTCTGCTCTGGTGCTGCACATGGCCAAGGGAATGCCAGCAGGCAGGGGTGTGAACACTGAGCAAGTTTTAGGAGAAGTGTAGCCACCAGGGTAACAAAGCAAACCCTCTGCTATTTAACAGCATGTGGGGCTGCATTCTGGTGTCAGGTGGAGCGCTCTCTATAAATAGTGTGTGAAGAGGCTGGGAATGAAAGGCTACACGTAGAAGTGTGCTCACTGCCACCTCGCAGGCTGCAGCAGCTGCCACTGGCCCTCCTCCAAGCCATGCATCTACCCTGCCAGCCCTGGGGGCAGCTGGCATTTCCTGGGGGAGGAAGAGATACCATGGCTTCCCTGGAGTAGCATGAAGATGTCCTGACTTATGAGCAATGTTTTCTCTATTCCTTTATGTTCTGGGGCTGGCTGGGAGATCATATAATATGATGGATTATTCCCTTTACCATGCTGGTGCAGGAGAGGGAAGTGACAACAGGTCTGACTTCAGAAGTTCAGAGAGGGCAACCTTCAGTTGGTATGTGATCCTTGATTTGCAAGGAGGTGGATCTGTGTTGGCCAGTGGCATTTTAGGCATAGGAGATGAAAAATTATAGCAATAACATCACTTTTGTACCTTCATGTCATTTTTACCATTTGTTTGCCTTGATCTCTGAAAAAACTGCCTTGACTAGTTTCATTTCATTGTCTAGTTTGGTTGTGGTATTGCTTCAGGGTTTCAGACAGCTGGGGGAATGTTGAGTTTTGTCCTAAGGTATGCTCACTTTTACATCTCTCTCCCTTCTCAAAAGGACTTCTTTTTTAGTCTGTTATTTGAGCTCTCTACATTTGAAGTGCTGAAGTACATCAGTTCCAGCGAGTGATAATTTTAGCTGGGTCAGCTCAGCACAGAAGTGAGACAGGAGAATGTGCATGTAGGGAAACTGCTTTGTGGTGCCTTTTTTCCCACCATGCAGCAAGCTCTTGTGGTTCAGCTGAAGACCAGCCTGCAGAAGTGCAGCAGGCCTCAGCTGGAAGTGGAACAGCTTAAGTCTGCCACCATTACTGTTCCTTTTTCTTGCTTTTTTTTCTTTTTTTTTTTCACGTGCCTGTTGCCTTTCTCTAGAGCTTGCAATATTTGGATGTGTCTGTCCTGGGTGAGCTGGTTCCTCAGCTGTGTGAACTGATCAAAAGTGGAGTAGGCCTTGGCACAAAGGTATGTCTGTCATTTTAATAGTTTTTCAGAAATGGAGAAGGGAACACAGAGCAATGTCAGCCTAAATACGGTTCTTTGCACTGTCTCTTTTGAAGTGGTAGCTTGGGCTCATTCATACTGGAGTCATTTTACATCTGAGTCTCAATCCTCCTGCACTACCTGTGTCTTTCTGAATGTGCACTGCCGTAACCTCCCCTTGCTACCTGGCTGATGTGCTCTGTGACACTTGAGTGCAGGAGGGTGTCCTTGATAGCCGTAAATCTTCCAGGACAATTTATCTTGAGTGTGGGTCCTGGTAACTTTTTCACTTCCTAATTCAACTGTAATTCATTCAAGGTTTTCTCCTTCTACCCTTACCTCCAGGCTTATCAGGGCAGAGGCTCGATGGGCCTAGATCATGTTGTACAAGTGCATATAGCACCACAGGAAGCGTTATATATTGTTATATATATTAATATTGGTTTATTATACTTTTGGTTTCCCTTGCAATTTTTCAGGGAGGCTGTGCCAGTGTAATTGTGTCGTTAACCGCACAGTGTCCTCAGGACTTAACACCTTATTCAGGTAAGGTTTGTTTCTAGTGTCAGGTCTTAAAGGTGCTTTTTGTTGCTGTTCTGTAGGTATTGGCCCTTGATTTTATCACAAGAATGTTCTTTGCACGTGTGCTTTCCTCAAACACCTACTTGAAGTTGCTTTGTGCATGTGAGACTTAACATGGTTGGGGTGGGTCCTGGGGATGTTAAGTACCTCTCCTGGTTGGAAGAGGCAGAGGAAGGAGGTGATGGTATTCACTAGCACCCAGCAGGAACAGGCAGAAACATCTCTAGACTTTGTTAGAACAGACTAATGATGCCTGTGTTAGTGCAACACTGACAATAAGCGCTTATTCCTTCAACTTGAGCTATGAGAGGAACATAAACAGCGACTTTGCTTCCTTGGTCTTAGTGTTCTCTTTACGATTCGTTGTGATTTTATAGTAGAAAGTAAGTCACTTTTCTGTTATGAAATAGAAATTAAACTTAAGGCATGATCAGCAGGGGTGTTCACATACAAGAATGTTATTTGTCAAGATGTGCAGACTGAGGCTGCACTTGTAAGGACCAGACAGAGCTATAAACCCATAAACGTGTGATGAGGAAATATGCATAAATTAAGACAATCTAATGAAATGCAAGCTATTGTAATTCTTGCCACAGCCATAAAAAAATGGTACTTCTGAATAAAAATAAGTCTCTTTCAACAGGTAAACTGATGAGTGCTTTACTGAGTGGCCTGTCTGATCGCAACAGTGTGGTACAGAAGTCTTTTGCCTTTGCCATGGGGCATCTTGTCCGGGTGAGCTGGA
The DNA here is from genome assembly GCA_033558185.1 of Dromococcyx pavoninus. Lineage (NCBI taxonomy): Eukaryota > Metazoa > Chordata > Aves > Cuculiformes > Neomorphidae > Dromococcyx > Dromococcyx pavoninus. The sequence continues at coordinate 82,968 of JAUMJL010000504.1, read as the reverse complement.
GTTTGAGGTGGTTTTAGGTTTTATTTTGCTTTTTGTGATTGGTTTTGTTTTGAAGCATTTGAATGATTTGAGTTTCTTCCTTCTTACAGACTGCCTGGGATAGCAGCACAGAGAAGCTGCTGCACAAACTCAGTAGCTGGTACATGGAGAAGGAAGGTATGTTGCTTTTGGAATGTTCAGTTACAGAATATAGCAGTGGAAAAGTTCTTTGTAGTAGCAAAAGCTGGTAAATAAACGCTTCCATATTTCAATGCTTGGTTTCACTGGCTGAATAATTCCCATGCGTCATTACACTATACTGTGCATTCCTCTGCTTCCCTAGAGGCAGACCAAGGTGTTAAAGGAAAATCCTGCTTTCATGTAACATGTGGTTGTTTTGCTCCCTCAGAGCCAGTTTATAGAACAGGCTGTGCTTTAACTGTGCATGCTATGGGACGCTACAGTCCAGACGTAGTGAAGAACCACGCCAAACATGTGCTACCGTTGGCTTTTCTTGGCATGCATGAAGTTCCCGATGAAGAGAAAGGAGAGAAAGAGAATTCTACTCTGTGGACTGAAGTCTGGCAGGAAAATGTCCCTGGTAAGTTGCATTAAGAGTGGTAAGAGCTTACATGGGGCGAAAAATATGCTTTGGGAGGTACAGAGTTCTCATGGTAAGAGACTTGGGAAGCTTATTTCCGTTTTGCTGAAGATGTCCTATATGAGTTTTGGTAGATCAGCTTCTCTGTGGCTGTTAACAATAATTACGGAAGTGTTGATCACTGAGGATACACAGACACAGTCAGAAGAAGTATTTTAAGATTGTGAGGCACTGAGTAGCACTCTAATAATGGCCCTGGTCGTGATGCAGATGCTGGACATCTCTGTAAATTCTCGTGACAGCCTTTAAGGACTGCTACACGCTTTTAGGAGACTTTGGTCTGTGTCTCAGGTTGGAGGTCTCTCTGGTGGTACCTGTAGTTTTTAACTTCAGAGGATGAATCTACAGTACAGAGGAGCTATTATGTGGTGTTGTCTGTCTGTAGAGGAAGAATCTGGATGCATGGTGAAATGGTTTTGCTATGTCTTTCTCTGGCAGCCTGATTTCACATCTTGTCCCTCAGTCACCAGATTACTTTTCTAGAGTTTGGGAAAAGAGCTACAAAAAGGTTTTCCAGTGATCCTTTGTTGCAAGAGGAAAAAAAAGCTATATTACCTGGAAAATGGCTAGTAAAATGTCTAGTGTCTGCTACGTTAGGACTGAGATGAGCTCTTTGTCTAGAGAAATGCTAAAGATTTTCTTTGGAAACATCTAGAAATAGAACCTATTTTCAGCCAGCCTCGGAGGAATTCTTCACCCCTTTACCTGAGATAGACTTTGCTTTTCATGGCCTAAAAAAAAAAAATTTGTAACTGCTTTTTCTTTTTTTTTGTCCTTTTTTTAAAAAAAAGATTGGATTTTTGTTTTGTGGCAAAATTACTGTTTTCCTCTGTTTGACATGCAGGTACTCAGGGTGGCATCAGGCTGTATATGGAGGAGTTGATAACCATTACACAGAAGGCTCTGCAGTCCCAGTCCTGGAAGATGAAAGCCCAGGGAGCAGCTGCCATGGCATCAATTGCCAAACAGACAGGCTCCCTTGTCCCACCGCACCTGGGAATAGTGCTCTCTGCACTGCTGCAAGGCTTACCAGGGAGAACCTGGACTGGGAAGGTAAAAGAGCTGGCACCTCCTGTATTACTGTGAGCAGTGGCCCTTAAGTCAAGAAATGCAATGTCCTGTGCTGCAGAGCAGCGTGTTTAGGAACTCTGGCTTAGGGAATCTGCCTTTTTCCCCTGCATTTAGCAGATACAAAAATGTCAGAGAATCTCAGACTAGAAGAAACATAGAATGTCAGGTTGGAAGACACCTCAGGGATCATCTGTTCCAATCTTTTAGGTGATACATAGTTTAAATGAGATGGCCTACAACTCTTGTCAAGCTAAGTCTTAGAAGTGTCAAATGTAGAGGAATTTAACGCTTTGCTGGGGAGATTATACCAATATTTAAGTGTTCTTGTGGTGAAAAATTTTCTTCTGGAGTACAATCAGAATTTCCCCAGGAGCAACTTATGCTCATTATCCCTTGTCTTTTCCATGGGATTCCTTGTCAAAAGGGAGTCGCCATTCCTTGGGTAGACACCCTTTATGTACTGGTACGTGCCAGTAAGGTCTCTCCTCAGCCTTCTACTCTCAAGGCTGAACAAACCCATTTCTCTCAGTCTTACTTCCTATGGAAGGTTTCCGAGTAGGTGGAGTTCAGGTTGCTTTGGGAGTTGGGTTCTCACTTTACACTACTTCCACTGCACTATGTGCTAGCTTGTGCTTGGTGGCACTGCAGGACCCATTTCCGCTGCCAGTTCAAGTGCAGATGGAAAGTCAAAAAGTCCTCTGCAGCCTCTACAGCAGGAGGCAAACATTGTTTCTCTAGGCTGGTGTCATAGGCACATTTCCCCGCTGCTGCTCACAGTGGAATTCCGTGTGCAGCAGGACCGTGCTATTTGTCTGTGCAGAATTTTTCAGTGCTGTCTGTTTTACTCATTGCAGGAGGAGCTGTTAAAGGCTGTCGGCAATGTCGTCTCCACATGCAGGTAAGTGTCTTGAAAGAGGTCATGCTCTAAGGGTATGGGGTCTCAAAAAGGAGGTTGTTCCAATGTGTTGTTGCCTGTCCACACTAAGGAGACTAGACAGTTGTGAACACCATCCTGATCTTCCATCAGCATGTGAGGAGCCTCTCTATACTCCGTTTGTCAATGTATGTATGGGTCAGTGGTGAGAGTTGTGATGGGCAAGTGATGTTTTAGAGGGAGCTGCAGAGTAAACAGTTGATTTAGGGCAGAGGTATCAAACTCACAGCTCCCACTGTTCTGCTCCTGCAGCGTAACACGCATCCCATGCTGCACATGTGACCAGTGCTGGTAGGAGCACAGGTACAAGGATCTCAGTGCTGCCGCCAGGTAGAAACAAGGTGCCAGGCCAGATTGAACAAGGTGGAGAGCTGGATTCAGCCTGCGGGCTGTGAGTTTGACACTCCTGATTTAGGACAAGGAAGAGGATTTTGAATGGCCAGAAATACTAAGAGGAAAGAAGAGACTAAGGGGAAGGATGGACACTTCAAAGGGTGAAAAAAGAAGAAGAGTCAGGAGATGCATGAGGGGGTGGGGAGGTGCATTGAAAGCATGTGAGGAAAGACAGAGAAGAAAAGACAGGGAAAAAAGATTATGTTAGAGCATAGAAGAGCACCAGAGTGCAACTTGCGTTACAGCTGTTGGTAGGCAACCCTGTGCCTGGATGCAGGAATTACTTTCTCTCTGTAGGAACATCTGTGTTTGGAAAGGGATTCATGTAGATCTGATAGTTTCTGTGTGCCTTGTGTTCTAGTGCAGAGCTGCAGGAGTCGGTGTCTGGCCAGCCTGCCATCAGTGACATTGTCCAGGCTGTCCTAAAAGAATGTCGGAAAGAGAACCTAAAATATAAGATGGTGGCACTGCGCTGTGCAGCTGGGGTACTGCAGGCAACAAAGGAAGACCGGTTCCAGGAGCTGGCAGATATCGTCTTTCCCATGATAAAGAAGGTGACAGTTCAGCTTCTTTGAGTTTTCCCTGTTTCAAAGCAAAACACCCAAGTGGTGACAGTCAGGCTGGTGCCGGATGCATGCCAAGCTGCTGCCCAGAAAGCTGCTGATGTGAGGAATATCCCACTCGGCCAGATCGTTGGTGGGGCTGAGTACCGATCATTGGTGAGCCGTGGTGGGGGTTGCACCTGTGGTGCCCAAATTCTGTTCTCTGGGCAGAGTCCTTCCTGTGGTGTCCATCACTGCCCTGGTACAGCATTGAAAGTTAAATCCTGACTACTCTTCTGGCAGCAGGAGACTCCTTGAAAGCTGTGTACGGTGCTTCTATTTAGTATTCGCAGTGCTTTGCAGCTCTGTGAGTGAGACTCGTGTAGCACAGACAGATGTTTGGATGTGAAGCCCTGGAGCCTGCTCTGCACTTCTGCAGGCTGCTGGCAGCGCCAGAGGTACCAGTGGCCAGGGGCACCTGTGCTGCATCTGTATGGGGATACTGGCTGACCAGGACCAGTGTGCACGGACAACAAGGGTTTGAATTGCACTGAAGCATCTGGTTACCCTGCCCTCATCCTTCTTTCCATCCTGCCTTCCCCCCATGGCCTCTGCAGAACTCCCTTGAGAGCATGGGCACCAGTTTACCAAAGAATGATGAAGAGGATGAGGACATGAGGGAGAAAGAGCTGCAGATGGAGTCGCTGATCTGTGCCTTCGAGACCCTGGGCAAAGCCTGGCCGAGGAGCCCGGAGACACAGCGTAAGTCAGCTAAGGGTGTGTAGAGCAAACGTTCTTGGCTCAGATTGTTTCCTCTCAAAACGAAAAGGGACAGGGGGAGAGAAGAGACCTGGGGACATGTGGGGAGTAGGGAGGCTTTTGAGAAGGTGCAGGATCTGGCTGCCTGCAGAACAGAATTGTAGAATCATCAGGTTGGAAAAGACCTTTGAGATCATTGAGTCTAACTGTACCTGTCCACTACTAAACCAGATCCCTGAGCACTTCATGAGCAGCTTGAGAGATCATTGAGAAAGCTGCCCAGAACAGCCCATCCTTGAAGAAGTTGTCTTAAATTCACTTCACCAAACTGTTCCCAGTTTGTGGAGATGCACAGGATGCCTGAGGTGGCTTGCCTAATCAAAAGCAGCTGATGCAAGGTGTAGGAACAGAGTGTACCTGAAAAAAAAAAAAGAAACAAGTTATTTATTAGCATGCCGGAATGTGTAATGGAGCTGTTTCTCTTCCAGCATTTTTTCATGAGAGAGTTGATGTGGTGAAGATTTTCAGGGTCACTTGTTACAGGGTGTTGATTTGGTGATGTGTAGCAACCAGGTTAATGTCACTTGGCGAGGAGCAGAAGGAACACCTGGAAGGCAGAGCAGGAATTGTTTCCTTCTGGCTTTCGCTGTGGTAACAAAGAGATATCTTTATTTTTCTGTAGGTTGCTACCGCCAAGAATTTTGCAAGTTGATGTGTGACCGTTTGAAACTCAGCACATGGAAAGTGCAGCTGGGAGTGCTGCAAGCCATGAATGCTTACTTTCAAGGGTAATTCTCCTTTATTCAATCCCCTTTGATGATGTTCCCTTCCTTTCTTCCTTCAAACTGTGTAATGAAATTGAGGATACACTGGATTCTTGGAGGAAGTGGAGGAGGCTTCTGTCCCAATGATGTGGGTGTCTGACTGTTTCTGCATTTGGCAGGCTAACGTTATTTGATGAGAAGCACTTGGACCCTGTGGCTTTGGCAGAAATACTGTTGGAAACCTGTTCATCTATCACCCATTCTTTAGGTAAGTGGGCTTTCCCTGGTTTGTGGTTGATGGCAAATTCCTTGTTAATGCATTCCTTCTCTGGGGGCTGGCTGGTAGAAGAAATGCTGGCTGGTAGAAGAAGCATAAGCTTTTGGAGATACCATTTTGCCCTTGCATTACACAGTGATAGTTCTGATTTTGCAGTAGCTGTTCAAGACAGAACTACCCAGGGTACTGTGCACAGAGAAGTAAGTTCCTCTGGTGCAGGAGCTTTGATAAAGAGCCATAATTCTCCCCATGCAGAAGATGAATCATAGAATGCTTTGCGTTGGAAGGGACCTCAAAGCCCATCCAGTTCCACCCCCGCTGCCATGGGCAGGGACATCTCCCACCAGACCCGGCTGCTCAAGACCCCATCCAGCCTGGCCTTCAATGCTTCCAGGGAGGGGGCATCCAAAACTTCTCTGGGCAACCTGTGCCAATGCCTCACCACCCACATTGTGAAGAATATCTTCCTAATGTGTAATCTAAATCTTCCCCCTTCCAGTTTAAACCCCACATAATCAAGCTATTACTGATTTAGTAGAACACAGGTTTTTCTTCTCCGCAGTTCATACTTCTTGGATTCATGAGCATTGGAGAAACCCAGAATTTTCTGACACAGCCAGTGCATAAAGCTCCAAGTCTCTAAGGCAGTTTGTGTTCTCCTGAGCAGGATGCCTATGGGGATATAAGTGCTATACCTATGTAGTGCTGACAGTTGTGGGGCTGCTTATTACTTCAGTTGTGTTACCATTTGTCTTGTGACTGCAACTGTGCCCCAAGTCTCCTCACATCTGCATGTGGCTCTTGTTGTTGGTATATCTAGAGACAGTACCTACTGCAGAGCTGGCTACCCATCCAGATGGCCTTTTAGGAAAGTTTCTCTTAATTATGAGTCCTCCTGGAATGAGACTTCCAACAGGATTTTAGCTCAGGGGACCAAATAGCTTTTTGTGACAAGCTTGTGCTTGATAGCTTGGTGTTTGTGTACCCCCACTTAATGCTACTTGTTAAAATTTGGAGAGCTTATAGCCATTACAGCTCACCAGAACAACTGTGTTATGCACAGAAGCTACCTATGATGACATTGCAGCTGTGCTGCCGTTGTTCCTTCTCAACATGTGTAAGGAACAGTAGTGCTATGGTAACAGTGGAGGTGATGCACAAGGCTTAGTCAACTTGTCAGTCTTTGGTCACTTTGGTTGGTCACTTCTGCCATTCAGATGTGTCCAGTTGGGGTGCGCTGCAGACTGCCAGCGCGAGTGAGCTCAGTGAGCCGTGCTGACGAAAGTGGCCTAGAGACCATGTGTTGCCTTGTCCTCATATGGTCAGTGTGCCTATGCTTCTCATTGTGGTTGTGTTTGTTTGTTCTTTAAATCCCTCAGAAAACAAAAGCTACACATCCATAAGAACAGAAGCTTTGTCTGTGATACAGCTGCTGCTCACCAGACTGCAAGGTGAGACTTTGTGCTTTCCACCTGGGATAGACACTGTTTGGTAAAGGCAGCACCTGACAGCCTGGCCTGGAGCCCAGTAGAGATGACGTAACCCTCTGCTTGCAGCACAGGGTGATTTCGGGGTGGCTGGGACTTGGAGTTCTATACTTGGTCACTTAGGAAGATTGGAGAGGACTTGAGTAACTGTGGATAAAGTCATGGTGTAAAGTCCTGTTGGGCACTGCTTGGGTAGGAAGATGTCCAGCAGGGAGGATTACAGAGCAAGCACACAGGTCTGAGGGTGTAGTCCTAGGAGACCAACATGGGCTGCGAGTGCAGTGTTGAAACAGTCACTCTTTCAACCAGTCTGGAAATGGAGACAACCTTTTAGGTTTTTTTGGTGTTCATGTCTAGTGTCCATCTGTCTTTATCTCACAGAAGCTCAGCAGTGGGAGAGCCTGACACCAGAATGCAGAGAGCACCTCATTCGTTCGCTGTCCACGATGGCGTCAGATAGCAGACCCGAGCTGCAAGAGAAGGCATTTATATTGAAGAAAACACTTGAAAATCTCGACTAAGTTGTAAAACACAAACTAAGAAGTGCCATGTAAAACAAGAAAGTGCAGTGGTCTGAAAACCAAGTGGAAAAATGAAGATTACTCTGTAGCATGCACCATTCCTGGCCAAAATAAAAAAAAATGCCTTAAATTGTTTTCCCCATTAATGTTATTTTTACTCTTTTAAGCTGATGGTTAGTTTGTTTTATCAGTAAATACCTCTAATGATCTGCCCTACAATGTCTGTAAGGGTGCAACATAAAAAATGTTGAGGGCAAGATGATTTTTTTTTTCTTTAAATCGGCAAAAGAATGTTACTAAGATCCCCTTTCTCCTTCAAATGAATTGTTGAAAAACCACCAGCACAGTCAGTGAAAAGTATATTTGATTTTCATTTACGTTATGTGTGCAGATCTGTTATCTGGTGTCTAAGCAGTAAATCTTCCGGACTCTGTGGTAGAGCTAGTGTTTGTTATCTGTAGAGAATGAAGTGCTTCCCCTGAGGAAGTTCCACTTCCCAGGGGAAGGGTTTCATTATACCCACCTCTGCTTCTCCTGCTTGCTCCTCCTTGCAGCCTATTGTCTGTGAGCTGTGAAAGGCAGAGCACTGTTAACTCCGCTCCTTCCTCCTCCTCTGACCTCAGCATGGATTGACCAAAACTATGCCTTCCCCAGCTGGCAACCTTGGCCTCCCCAAACATTTAAATGAGAACTTTTTTCCTCAAAGGATGCACAAGAGAGCACTTTACTGAGCTGTCTGGGAAAAAGTTGGGCCCAGTTGGTGCCCAGGTGGAACACTGCTCTTCTCAAATTGTTTTGCATGGACACTCCTCAGCTGCATATTAAAAAAAAAAAAAAGGAAAACAATCTTTTTTAGAGATGTTTTTGAAGAGTGTTCAAAGTTTGCATTGACACGTTTGATTTTTCTTTTTTAATAGTGGTAATGTTTTATTCCCTTCCTATTCGTAACCCTGTTCTTGATTTGGGAAGTTGTAATGATTTAGACTTGTCAATATTTGTAAGAAACTGAACTGTGTCATTTCTCAGCAGCCCAAGTCATGCTGGTTTCTAGCAAATATGTTTTGGTTTGCACTTAAGAAAGATTTTATCTGCATTACATGGAGTAAAATTGCTATATGATCATATGGCCATGCTGACTGTCTCCTATCCTCCCCCCCCCCCCCCCAAATAAGAGACAAACCTGACCACAATAGCAACAGACTTTTAATAGTGCAAAATTAGCACTGCACCGTAATCTGACCAGTACGGGTACAGCTTTTTGGGGATAAACGCTTTGCTGATGGTAAAATAAAATCATTAGCATGGGCAATAACATGTCCATGGCTTTCGGCATAGAAAGGTTTGTTTCTTTTCTTACAGCCTGCAGCTCCTTTCAGATTTGATCTGTTGGGGAGAGGATTGCTCAGAGCACAACATGTTTCCTCCGTGCCCATTTACTCAGAATCAGATCTGCAGTACCTACTGTTCCCTCAGGTGTCACTTCCCATGCAGTGTTTTCTGGTACTGTAACAGTCTCCTTGTCCAACTTGCTCTCTGCGGGAAGGGAGGAATGTAATTTGTACACACCTGGTAGGAAAATGTCAAAAATGAATGGGCAGAGCTGTCCCGCTGTGGCTCTCGTGTAGCAGAAACCTCAGCGAGCACTATTGCATTGTACACTGGGACTGGTCAGCAGGCAACTCCTCGATGGTGGGAGCTGGTGCTATGACATTTTGATTTACACCTTGTTGCAGGGAGCCACCCTTTGTTTATGTGTAGTTTGAACTATGGAGCACAGTGTACATTTTAAAATTTTACTGGGCAAATCACTTTGCAGTATCTTTAAAAACTTGCTTATCCAGGACAGGTAGTGCTCTTTTTTTTTAAAATTAGATGAATATAACCAGTGATGCTTTGCTGTAGCAGTTTGTTGTCTGACTTGGGGTTTTTTTGTATTGGTGAGTGACAGTAACAGAAAAGCAAGAGCGTCCACGTCTCTGGTAACTTGCGTTTCCATTGGACTGAAGTGTTCAGAGGCAATGCCTAACATGGTCAGATGACCATCAGTAGAATAACTGTTATCATTGTCAATAGCAACCAGAATTTCTCTATTGGGGATTTACACGAGAGGGAAGAGCGTATTCTAGGAACTCTACAAACAGCTGGATTAACAACTCTGGCCAAGAGCATTAGGAAGGTTAGAGAAGGTATAACACTTTCTGGATCACAAAGCAATATGTCTCTCGTGATTATAGAACAGATTCAGAGCTCCTCTCTAAAGCATGTGCCTATACACAAAACCTACCTGTACAAAAGTTAATTCAGTCAGAGGTTTGATTTCTACTCCCCTCATATTTGTAAACTTGACGGGATTGAAAAAAAAAAAGAAATGTGGCCTTCCTAGAGTTTTTCCTCTAAGAGTGATTGCACTACGTAAAACACACTGTACTTTGCCCAGCGTGGGCCTTTCTTGTGCTGCTGCAATGCTTTGTATGCGGGGGGTGCAGTGGGCAGACTCAGCTCTAGCACTCGTGTTCTGACCTACGAGCTGTTGCTTCAATGGATGTATATCGAGAAACATTTTCTAATATTGCAAGATCTCCATCAAATTTACTGCAATCTGTACTGTCCAAGTATGTGAATGGTCTGACTGAAAGAAAACCCTCCTGCTTACCAAAAAGGTAAAATTAAATAAAAGCTGCATGACCTGCTCTTCGCGGTGACTCGGTTTTTTTCTCCCACTGTGAGTGTTTGACGTTATTCTCATGTTCTAAGTTTGAGGGCACCCTTTTGTTCTGCTCTGTGCTGATTGCCTGCCTGCCACTCACTTGAGCATGCCATAGGTGGGCTGTGGTGTCCAATGTACAGATGGATGGTGGCTGTGTTAGAAATGATAGCATTCAGTTAGGAGGACCTGTGTGAAGTTGATCCCTTAAGCCAACAGCTTGGTCTTCAGGGCTACCGGATGTATGTATATTATGTATAAAAAGATACATATCATAGAATCATAAAGTCATCTGGCTGGAAAAGACCCTTGAGATCTCTGAGTCCAGCTGTACCTGTCCAATACTAAACCAGATCCCCAAGCACCTCCTCTACCTGTCTTAAACACCTCCAGGGATGGTGACTCAGTCACCTCCCTGGGCAGCCTCTGCCAGTGCCTGAAAACCCATTCGGTGAAGAAATTGTTCCTGATGTCTAATCTAAACCTCCCCTGGTGCAACTTCAGGCATTTCCTCTTGTCCTACTGCCTGTCACTTGGGAGAAGAGACCAGCACCTACCTCACCACAACCTACTTTCAAGCAGTTGTAGACAGTGATCAAGTCTCCCCTCAGCCTCCTTTTCTGCAGGATAAAAAGTCCCAGGTCCTTCAGCCACCTCTAATAGGGCTTGTTCTCCAGTCCCTTCCCAGCTCCATTCCCTTTCACTGGATATGCTCCAGCCCCTCAATGTCCTTTTTATAGTGAGGGGCACAAAACTGAGCCCACGTTCTGAGATGCAGCCTCACCAGTGCTGAGACCAGGGGCACAATCACTTCCATATTCCCTATTCAGCAGGCCACACTATGACTGATCCAAGCCAGGATGTTGTTGGCCCTCTTGGCCACCTGGGCCACTGTTGCCTCATGTTCAGGCACTGTTGTTCATCACCCCCAGGTCCTTCTCTGCTGGGCAGCTTTCCTGTTTTAAACTGCTGTGCAACCCATGGGTGGTTGGAATGGAATGGGATCGGGGTTTGGTGTAAGATGGAAACTGTAGGTGGACACAGCTCGTTATTTCCATCCTTGGACCAAGGAAGGAGTAGGTGGGGGAAAACATTTCCTGCAGCTTACTAGAAATATCAAACTTCTATTTGATCTTTAAGAAGGAGATATGAAAAAAAATATTAACTGCTCTGGAGTTAATATGCTCTGAATCTTGAAAACATCTCTGCAATTAAGACTAGTAATGATTTCTGATTAACACATCTGGAGCACAAAATTTAGAATCTAAACTTATCTTCAGTAATAAAAACTGCAGTTCGGCAGACAATGCACAAACTGAAGTTGATCCCATAATATCCTGCCACTTAAAAGAACAGGTAGGAAATGACCCCATGGAACCTTCTCCGTTTTTTTTTTTGAGGGATGCCAAAATCCTCAAAAAAGAAATTGCAAAGCAGTTTCAATGGGTAAACTGGAATAAGGGGACAACTTCTACTTCAAAAATTAAATGGGATATAGAATTACAGAATAATAGAGTGGTTTGGGTGGAAAGAAACCTGAAACCCCCCCTCTGGGCTGTATTCTCTTCAAATCCCTTCGTACTCTTTTGTTGCGAGACAAAGGATTTCTAATGCAGTTTTCAGGACCTTGGGTTTTGTGTCATTCGTTTCAACGATTCTTTTTCACTTCCAGTAAAAGTGATGGGATGCACAGCTTCTAACTATGGAACCAACTCAGGAGGGAAAACAGGCACATGCTGAATCCTCAGCATCATGTCCAAGGTGGTTTCTTTATCTTGGAAGATCCCAGAGTCATAGAATCATAGAATAGTTTGGGTTGGAAGGGACCATAAAAGATCATCCAGTGCCAACCCCCCTGCCATGGGCAGGGACACCTCCCACCAGATCAGGCTGCTCAAGACCCCATCCAACCTGGCCTTCAGTGCTTCCAGGGAGGGGGCATCCAAAATTTCTCTGGGCAACCTGTGCCACCACCCTCATTGTGAAGAATTTCTTGCTAATGTCTAATCTAAATCTTTCCCTTCCAATTTAAAGCCATTTCCCTCTTGTCCCAGCACTACTGGCCCTTGTAAAACGTCCCTCAGCAACTTTCTTACAGGCCTCCTTCAGATATTGGAAAGTAGCAGTGAGGTCTCCCCAGAGCCTTCTCTTCTCCAGGCTGAAAAAAACTCGCTCAGCCTGTCCTCCTGACAGAGGTGCTCCAGCCCTCTGATCATCCTCATAGCCCTCCTGTGGACCCGCTTGTAGAGGCTGACTCTACTTCTATTGTTGACTTAAACTTTGATTTATTCTCCTTGTATTGTCTTAAACATCGTCTGACTCTACTTGTATTGTTGTCTTTAATAACTTCTTCGGTGCTGTGGCTCCTGCTGGGCTGAAGGTGCTGCTGCAAAGGAGGGGGAGGAGGTGCAGCATCAGGTGCTGCCCCACCACAACCTGACTGCCCAAGCTGACCCAAAGGATTCAGGCAGAGGTTATTGTGGCAAAGGTCTGTTGAACTGCCAGTGACCCTGCAGCCCCCAGCCCCAATTCCAGAACCTTCCCAAAGATGCTTCTCTGCATACAGCAATTAAAGAACTTTTACAGCAAGACCACCCCTCATGCTAATGGAGGGGGTCATGAACTTGTCCTATAAATAGGAGCCCACCAAGAAGGCAGGTATGCACGCCCACCACCCCATGGAACCCCCCTAAAGGTGCTGCAGAAGAACCACAGGATCACGTGTCCTTAAGGGTATCACATTGTGATCGGAACAGATAGGTGATACAAGAAGTGGTTGTTTCTTCAGAGAATGTAATATTTTGACTTAAGTATACTTGGTTTTCTGTAGAATTGGTTTTCTAGCTCACTTCAGTTAAGTGATATCTAAGTGCCAGCATTTTTGAGAGTTAGACAGACAGACTTTTTTTTAATAACTAGTGCTGTTCCCAGAAAATACTTCACTTACCTAAAGAACTCAAGGCCAGACAAGAGAATGATCTTCAAAGTTCTAATGAGCAGAGACTTGGCTGTTGTGAGGTTCATAATAAAATTAAGATTAGTCCTTGGAAAGTAATAGAATATGGGTGAGATTTCTGGGAGAATTTATACATGTGCATGTAAGTGGTATATATATTGTGTCCCCAGCTCTTGTTAAGTTGCATGTGATTGATGGAAATCACTCCCTTTTGTGCCTCCAGTACTGAAACAAGGGGTGCTGCTTTCTAAAATTCCAAAACGATTCTCAGAGTGCTTATTTGCTGATGTTTTCCGTATCATTTGGTGACCCAGGTGGGACTTGTTTTCAGGATTTTGGATCTGTAAGGGTTGAGGACACTCCAGCTGGCAAATGAAAACTTTTCAGGGGGACCTCCACCCTCCCAGACTGCATCTTGGGAGCAAGGATTCCACTGGTAAGAATTAAAGAATTAAAGCATCCTCTCTGGTTTTTGGTTTGGCTTGGTTGCCTGCTTATAAGTCAGAGATGAGGGTCCAGTAGGGTTGGGCTAGAAAGGTGCCTGATCTGGAATTTGGTACATGATCCGGATTTTGGGTTGAAATTTGTTTGGGGGTTAGAGTCCGCAATTTTGTTACAAAATTGTGATTTTTATTTCCGTTTGCTTGTGATTTGTAGTTGTCTGTGTGACTACGTGAAGGACTCTCGGTTTGTAATTGTCTGTGTGATTCAGGATTGTCTGTGTGAAGAGTTAGAGTGTTAATTTGTTTAAGTTTGGAAAACTGGCTTCGACATGATTTACTGATCTGTTTTGTGTAAGCTGCCTTTGATATGGTTTGCTGATTTATTTTATCTAAGATCTTGAGATGGAAGGAGTTGTAATTGTGATCTGTTTCAGTTTGTTCATGATCTGTCCGTAATCGCTTATTTGTCATCTGGGTGCAAGATCACCACAAGGAGGTGTCAGTGTTGTAAAGAAATCCCCTCTGCGGTGTGTTTTGGTGTATCAGAAGCAGTTAGAGGAGCCTCCAGGAACGGTTACAAAAGAAAATTTTATTAAATACTGTAATTAATGGTGGCTGTTGTACAAATTAGATGAAGGAGAACGATGGCCTGCTAATGGTCACTGAAATAAAATACTTTTTGTTGCAATTAATGCATTTTCTAAGAACAGAACAAAAATGGGATGAAACTATGTATTCAGGTATGTTTTATACGTTGCAGAATCACCCAGAATGGCAAAAGGAATGTGGTATAAATTTAGCAATCTCCTTGTCTGAGCCTTGGAAAAAGATAAGAGAAAGGCTTTGAAAAATGATGTAGTAGTTTGAAAAATGTTCTGCTTGTAGTGTTGGGCAAAGATGTTTGAAAGTTTGTGAACAACAAAAGACAGTGAACCTGAGGACAGAACTGACTTACTGATCACTCGCCAGTGCTGTCTTGGAGGGTCTCACAAAGAGGGATCAGAAATAAATAAATGAGAGATTAATTCTTGGCTTGGTAGATTGTTAGTGGAAGCAGAAGGTTTATGTCCAATAGTGGGGCAAATGAGAGGTAAACAGACAGGCGTTATACAAACTCCCTTCTGTCAGGCTGTGGGAAATGAAGAGCTAGTGATTATAAAAAGTCCCTTTTTCTATAACTGATTTGAGCAATTTGAAGTTGGCAGCTGGGAATTTTAAAGATGATCCAGATTGAACAGCCAGTGCTTTTGAGATGATTAAAATGCAAAATTCTGACTGAAAAGGTATTAAGGTAATTATGCAAATGTTGTTTATTTGAAAATTATTCATAAAGCAGGAATTGGGAGTTTTGCAGGGAAGGAAACAATGTTTTAAGAGGAGGATACAGGGAAAGGGGCCAAGGCTGGAGCCACGGAAAGCCAGGTACAGCCAGGAGAAAATTGATGTGCTTATTGTAAAAAGGAGGGGCATTGGAAGCAGCGAAGTACCCTTCTGAATCTCTGTACAACAGCACTGAAAGACAGTGCAGGAATTTTATATAGAAACTCTTGTTAAAATCAAGCTGGGGGAAGAGGAAATTAAATTTCTGATGGACACTGGAGCTGTGTATTCTGTATTGAACACTTTGAAAAGATAACAATAGTATATAAAATATATATAATAAAATACAAATATATATTTAATAAAATATAAATATATAATAAAATGTAAGCATTATTGGTGCAATGGAAGTCAATGAAAGCTGATAATTTATTTTAAATCTTAGAAATTTAATATAGGAAAACAGTGGGTAACTCATTGGGGTTTGTATTTTCCAGGCTTTCTGAAACTGTTGTTAGGAAAAGGTTTTGCTTGAAAAATTAAAAGCTCAAACAAATTTTGAAGAAGGGGAAGCTGAAGTTTAAATACAAGAATCTAATATAGCAAAGCAATAGCTTTATTATTACAGCCTGTATACATTCAAAGAAAAAGAACCCCTTGAGAGGCTGAAGATGCTGCGGTCCTGACAATGTGGGTTGGAGAGATACCAGGGAGGACCTAGTGGAGAGAGTCTGTAAGAGGAGATTTGAAATCAGGATTGGTCCTGGTAAGCATTAACAATATTATTTTAAGTTGGAAGCTAAGCCAGGCCTAGTCTCTGTAAATCAGAAATTCTTGAAATGTGAGTTGTTAGTGGAATGTGATTCAAAATATAATACCCCAGGTTCAACAGTTAAAAGGAAATGGTAAGGTTTACCATCTGGTACAGGATCTTAGACCAAGGAATGACATTATTCAGGACATATAGCCACTGGCTGTGAATTTGTATATTCATGTAACAGCTTTAACTGAAAAACAGAGTCAGTTTACAGTGTTAGTCTTTAAATATATCTTTTTGTGCATTGCCCTTGAAAAGGGAAGTCAAGAGATTTTTGCTTTTGAATGGGAAAATCCTGAAACTAGCAGAAAAACTCAGTATACATGGACTGTTCTACCCCAAGGATTTGTAAACAGTCCAATAATTTTTGGAAATCAATTAGCCAAAGAACTTGAAATATGGAAAGAGAAAATGATGGCAGAACAATATTGCAGAGGGTGGATGATGTCCTCATTGCTACAACTGCAAGTAGATTGTTTGCAACTAACTATGTCTTTTAAACTTTTTGGGACTGAGTGGATACAGAGTTTCCAGAGAGAAGGCCCAGAACGCTGACTTGTCTTGGATTTGAGATACAACAAGAATAGTAGCAATTGAGAACGGACAGAAAACAAGCCAACTCTGAGAACCACAGAGAGTTCATGAGTTAAGAGTTTTTCTTGGGATGGTGGGATGGTGGGATGGTGTTGGCTCTGGGTTTCAAATGATGGACTGTTAGTAAAATCTTTGTATGTGGTACTTCAGAAATCTCCCCTGTAATGTTTGAATTGGACTGATAATAACAGAGCAGCCTACAAATATTTGAAATTGTTTTTAATGAAAGCACCCTTGGGAGTGTTTCCACTTGTTCTGGGAGAGCAGTGATGCGCAGTGGCCTTTTTCTACCACATAAGGTTATCACTGTCCTGGAACAAAACTGAAGACACTGGATCTCCTAGTCGAAGGTTAAAGTACCAGGTGGTATCATTGGAGCAAGACCATGTCCTCCTCAGGACCACCTCAGTTGCTGACCCAGCTGTGTTTTTCTTTCTACTGACTATGTAGAAGGGACTCCTGAGCATGATTGGTTGCAGACAATTGAAGTCTATTCCAGCTGCCTGGACACGAAAGATCACCGCTTGTGAGTCCGGATTGGGAGTATTTATGGATGGGAGCAGTTTTTGTGCAAGGAGGAAAGAGGTTATCAGGGCATCCAGCTACCACAATAAGCTCCGTAGTGGAAGCCCATGCTTTGCCATCACAACCTCTGCTCAGAAAACTGAATTAGTGGTCCTAATCAGGGCCTTGGATTTGGCAAGAGAGTGAGTATATGGACACATTCTAAATATATCTTCAGAACTGTGCATGCCCATGGAGCCATATGGAAAGAGAGAGGGCTTTTAACAGCACATCAGACTTGAGTCAAGCATAGAGAACAAGTTCAAAAATTACTATCCAGTATTTAGAAACCTACAGAAGTGGCTATTTTGCATTGTAAGGCATATAAAACAGAGAAATCTGATATTAGATTGGGAAATCAATGGCTGTTAAAGATGCTAAAGAGGCTGCAGAAACAGGCATCATGGCTTTAGTGCCAGGAAAAAAAAAATAAAATTGCCCGAAACAGCTCCTAAATAGGATAATAAGGATTTCAGATTGATTAAGACCTTACAGGCAAAAGAACAAAAGAGGGGTGGTTTGTCACACCCACTGGGCAGGTGATGTTCCCTCCTTTTACTTTAAGGGAACTGGCCAAAAGGGAATATGATAAAGTACATTGGGGAACAGGAAAATCTTCTAAAACACTTAAAGAAAGTAGTTATAGGGAGAGCCATGACAGAAATTGTTTGTTCAGTTACAAAAAAACGTGGGGTATGCCAAAGAAACAATCCCAATACCAATAATTGAGTAATGCGTGGGAATGTTAAGGAAGGAAATTCCCTGGAGATTATTGACAGATAGGTTTTACTGAGATTCCCCAAAAAGAGGGATATAGATATATTCTAGGTTTAGTAGACACCTTTTCGAACTGGTCAGAAGCTTTCTCTTCTCACAACAATAAGGCAAGAGAAGTAGTAAAAATTTTATTTAAAAAAGTATTCCAAGGTTTGGGGTTCCTTTAGGAAAGTCTTTGGACAGGGGTCCTCATTTTATGGCAGAAGTAATCAAACAACAAAGTAGTACTTTGGGGATATCCTGGGATTTGCATACACCTTATAGGCCTCAGTCTAGTGGGTAAGTAGAAAGGATAAATTATTCTTTCAAGTTGCTTTTGAGTAAAATATGTCAGGAAATGTCTATGATCTGCGTGAAAGCTTTACCTTTAGCACTATTAAGAATTTGAATTCAGCCTCGATGAGAAGGTCTTAGCCCGTATGAGATATTTTATGAGAGGTCTTACTAGATACCACATGTCCCAGGAGACATCACTGTTAAAGGGATTTTGGACATTAATAACAATTCGATATCTTTAGGAAAGGCTCTTCAGGAACTGCAGAAATTTGTGACTGCTAACAAATCCCTAGAGCTTCATACGCCAGCACACCTGTTCCAGCATGCAGATGAGTGTATGTCAAGTCCTGGGACTCGGAACCATTAAATCCTAGGTGGAAAGGACTGTACCAGGTACTTTTAACTACATGCACTGCTGTGAAGCTGGCTGGAAAAGGACCCTGAATCCATTATGCACAGATTAAGAAGGTTCCTGCTTCATGTACTGCAGAACAATGATCCCCAACTGCTCACCACACAGGAACTGAGCTAGTACCAAAGCCTCAGTGGAAAATCCAATGGGACTCAGGGAGACCACTAAAGATAAGGATTCCAAGAATTATATCATGAGGAATTTGGGGGTTATGTTTCAAATTACTAACATAACAATAGTACTTGTGGGAAAGGGGTAGATTGGAACAACAATAGCACACTGGAATTGATAAAAGGTTTTGTTAAAATGTCAGACCTTCTAATGTGACAGCCTGCGTCCCCGTGCCATATTCTACCTCAGACCCCATACCTTGGGGAATTATTCCAGATTATTTACAGATCTCCAAAAATTAGAAAATATCACCAAAGTGCTAAAACAGACTAATATGAACTATTATTTAGATAGAGAAAACCAGTGCAGACAAAGAGGGAGTGACGTACCACAGGATGCAATATTTTGGAGGCCAGGAGGTCACAGGACTGGTTTTGGTCATCATGGTAACATTCCTTGCCCAAAGGGGTCCACCCCATTAGAACATCATTTCTTAGATTGGGTTGCAGGGTACAGCGAGGCACGAGTCGCTGCTGGATTAAGGACCCTGTGTGTTACCAACTGCAGCAGTGATGCAACTGAATTACCAGAATGTAATATCTTGAGAAAAGGCTCTGGGACTTTGGATGAAAAGATACAAAGTGATCACAGACATATTTCTCCCTTGAAATGGTGCTTTAAATGGAGAAAGACAGATAAATTTGATTACCCCAAGTTGTCCTGGAACTGTGTACAGAAAATCACTTGGTTCTCAGAGGCAGATGTAATAATAAAAGCCTTCCATTGATTGTGAAAAGAGCATTAGAATTGCAAGAAACTTGTATCAACACCTCCAACTGTTCACAGGCAAAGTGCCAGGCCCTGGATATAGCATATGGGTATCGGAGTGGGTCCTGGACTATAAGATTATTTTTTACTGAAGGAAATACACTTGTAACCTTACGACCCGACACTGTGCCCTGTCAGGAAGCGAAGCCCTATAAACTATAGGCATTGGGGGATGACCGAAAGAGCCAGTGAGGAAGATAACTGGCAAAGGGATTTCAGAGTTTTTACTCCCAGGATTGACTGCACTAGAAAATCAGATTCTAACTGAGAATCTTACCTGGTAAGTGTAACCACTGTCCAGTTCTGTTGCCAAACGATTCAAATTGATTAGCCAGCAGGTACAAGACAATACTAAGGCAATGTTACAGCACCGCCTGGTTTTACATTTATTGCTGGCCAAAGAGCATGGAGTTTGTGGGGATCTGCAACTAGAGACAGATCACTGTTTCATTGATATGCCAAATGTAACAGACCTTAATGAGCAGATACAACAAATTCAGGCTGTTGTCCGACAGGCTTGGGATCTTACAGAGGATCCAGAAACAATTGGCTGAATAAATTTTTAAGCCATGTAGGTGAAATATTGCTGACTGGGTGGCATGCTTCCTTGTTACAAATTTTAGTGTTAATCACTGTCAAAATAGGGATCATCTTTTTAGTATTAAGTTGTGTAAAATGCGTAGTTTTGAAAACGATCTTATTTTTAGAATAGAGTTAGGTAAACAATATTCATATTATTTTGCTTTTCTTGTATCTAGTGAGAAGGGTGAAGTGGACCTTTAGATAAGAATCAAAGTTCCAAAGAGAAAAGGAGGGATTTGGTAAAAGGAGTTGTTGTTACTGCAGAGAGTGGAATATATTGACTTAACTAGAGATGTTTTTCTGTAGAATTGGTTTTCTAGCTCACTTCAGTTAAGCAATATCTAAGCGGCACGTTTTTGAAAGTCAGGCAGACACAAACTGCATGTTTTTTCTAACTAGTGGTGTTTCCAGACAATACTGGACTTACCTAAAGAACTCAAAGCCAGACAATGTCTGTTAAGCAGAAACCTGGTTCCTGCGAAGTTCATAATAAAAATAAGATTAGTCCTTGGAAAGTAGTAGAACACGCATCAGATTGCTGGGAGAATTTATACATATGCGTGGAAGGTGGATATATATTCTGCCCCCAGCTCTTTTCTTGTTGTGCATTGATGGAAATCATTCCCTCTTGCACCTAACTGCTTTCTAAAATTCCAAAACGAGTCATTTGCTGGCATTTTCGGTATCATTGGGATCTGGTTTTGCAATTTTTGGGAAGTTGCTACTCAGAGTGCATCTGAGTATTTAATTCGATATTTTGGCCATGCCCCAAATATACATTTGTTATTTTAACTGTGTCCAAAATAAATACTGAGTTGTTGTATTGCCTGTGCCCAGAATAAACACTGTTTGAATTTACTGTGGGAGATTTCTCCAATTTGCTGCACAGACATCAAGGACCCTTTCCTCCCTGACTGGGTGGGGACCCAGAGCCAGGAATGGGCCCTGACACCGCTCCAACAGTTCCTTCTTGTGTTGGTGATTCCAGAACTGGATACCATGCTCTACGTGGGGTCTCACAAGAGCAGAGTAGAGGGCAGAATCCCCTCCCTCGACCTGCTGGCCACGCTTCTTTTGATGCGGTCCAGGGCATGGTTTGTCTTCTGGGCTGAGAGCACACATTGCTGGCTCATGTTGAGCTTCTCATCAAGTACCACCCCCCAGGTCCTTCTCAGCAGGGCTGCTCTCAATACACATCATCCCCCATCCTGTAGTGATACCAGGGGATGCCCCAATGCAGGTGTAGTTCAAAAGTGAGAAATTGTTTAATTCTGAGTAGGCACTCTTCAATGTGAGGAAGGAAAGCACATACACATCAGTTTTAGGTATTTATTGATCAAAACATCAGCACAGCAAAATTGCAAAAATTGTAAAAATAACTTGGGAGTTGCTGCTGATTGCTCAGCTCCTTCAAAAACAATTATAGTAGCTTGAAAACTGGCATGCTGCTTTTCTCCAGTATTTGACAACAGGAGAGGGAGACAGAGAACACTTGAGAAGTTGCTCCTACGTATTAGTTGTCAGTGAAGGAATTTCCTGGTTCTGCAGGGCATCTTTTCTTAATCTGGCGTACATTTTTGGTTTCCTCCAGGGCAGCTGTCCTTTGAGTGTATCTTGTTACAGTGGATACACCATCCACAAACTTTGTCTTGTAGAGGATATTTGCGTTGTTAAACATTCCGTCCTTCAAGGACACCACAATAAACTAAAAGACACCATAAAGCTTAAAGTAAATGCTACTATCTAAACAAAGACTTTAAGGAATATTGGAAAAGGCTTCTAAAAAGAGGATTCCTTTTACTTTATATGGCTAATATCTTGGTGATAATTCTTAAAAAAGTATTCCAAACACAGTTAAGCCCAGCAGAATGTGCTGTGCAGGTTAACGTACATCCACAGGCCAGACATTTTCTGGAGGTAATGATGTATAGCTCTGTCCATATCCTGGCACTTGGTCTGGGATACAGCCCACAACACAGAATACTTTGTTCATTCCATGTCAGTCACTAGCAAGAAAATGTTGCCGTGAATTTTGTAGTAATGTAGGATCTTTCACAGTCTAAATATATTGCTCAAATTATTTTACAGTACTAGTAACAAACATCTCTCTCCTCTCTCTCATGATTTGGAGAGGTCATGTTCTACCATCAAATAGAGATAAGCTCTGCCTTTCACTCAGAGTTCTAGGTTTCTCCAGTTTTACAGATTTGTTTTCATGCACAGGCCACATGCAGAGATTCATTCCACTGCTGCTTGGCTTATTTCAACAGGGTCGAGAATTGAACATTTTTGAAGTTCAGGTTAAAGATCTCTGGCAAACAAAAAAAAATCTGGGATGTGGGTTATGCCTGAAATTAATCCTATCACAGATATTCTTCCCTATTTGCTACCTGTTTTTCAGCTACTGCAGCAATGGCTTACATTAAAATGTAAGTTTAGAGTTGCCATATCATCAGTGTAACTTCCAGTTGAAACAACTTGGAAATACAACACACATCCCCAGAATAAAATACTTTAACAGCTGAGACTCTAGCAGCAGACTGCCTCGGAAATAACGTAGTGCATAAATAGACAATCACAATAGTTTCACGATCATACCTGGGAGTGTCTGAAATGAGAATGAAGCATCTGCCCAATGTTCTGGGTATGAGAGAGATCAAGGGCTGCATCCACTTCATCCAGGATGTAGATTGGTGCAGGTTTGAAGAGAAGCATGGATAAGATCAAGGACAAGGCCACCAATGATCTAATACAGAGAACAAAAAAGTTATGTCTTACCTTCTTGTTTGAGAGGCTTTGGCTTCTGAAAACAATTGTTTAGTAGTAACAAAATGGTCTCTCAAAATCAGATTCATGCTATGAGCTCTGAAGAGACTGACTGACAGCTTCTGCCACAACTTCTGATTCCAAAATGCAAAGCCTTCTGCCAGAAATGGCAAATGTTAACCTTATTGGAAGATTGGGTAAGTTGGGTGATTATATTTAAAACCACACTGTTGCTTTACATATTTTCAATTCTGAGTTTTGAAGTGCTGTTTTTCAATAGACAGTTCTTGAAGCATTCTGCCCTTCAGAAACTTTTGTACCTGTCTCATCTCTTCCTCAATTCTTTTAAATTTTCAATCTTTTCTTTCTACCTTTCAATTTGTTAGATTTTTCCTTAGAAGTAGCACCTACCCTACACAGGAGCTGTAATTGCTGCAGAAGAAAATTGTCACCATGGCACTACTTCAACCCCAGGGCAGAACTACAGATTTTTGAGATTACAACTCAAAGGCTGGAGCATTTAATTCAATACCTCAGTACTGCCTTGAGTTACTACCTCAGCTCATTTCTTGTAACTTCTCCCTGGAATAAACTCTTGTTTGTTGTCATATGCCAAGTAATGCATTGTTCTAAGTCAGAGTCCTCTTTAAGATGAACTGAATTAAATAATGCTTTCAATATTAGGTCAAGTTGGAAGAAGACAAAGTCCCAGACTTGAGTAGGGAAAGAGATTAATTTTTTCTTTTCTGAACTATCATTACTTAGACATATAAATTATATACCCAAACGCAATGGAAAACAATAAACCCACGAAGTTCACCAACCTTTGTCCTCCACTAAGTTCTGTTAAGTTTTCCTTCCAGGTGTTTCCCAAGGCAACTCTGAACTCTAGACCATCCAAGACATTCTTGTGTTCAGAGGGTACTAGCATAGCTTTGGCTCCTGGTAGAAGCATTGAGAAAATAGAACCGAAGTCTTCATTCACCTAGAAGTCAGACCATAAAAGATGTATGTGCACGCTTTGAATCAAGAGGAAACAGCTAAAAATGTTATACTATGCTTTAGATGTGCTGTCCAACATAACCCAATGACTTCTTATGTCTCGAAGAAGATAGTACATACAGGATAGTGAGAAGATACTAGCATGTAGAATCTTTTATTTTTCTATACACTGAAAAAAGAAGCAACACTGAGGGCGATATCTAAATCTATCTATCTATTTAGGACACTTTATACTAAGCGTTTTAGATTAATCAAATGAAAGAAATCTTGGAAGGCTTCTTTATGCTATCAGCCAGGGCAACATTTGTGTTCTGCCTCAGATTTATTAACTGGTAAATTATGGTTTCTCCCAATTACAGGACTATTAACAGTATAAGCACCTTATTAGAGGCACACACTGGTAACCTCCCCACTCCTTTTCTTCCTGGGATTACTTAAAGCAATGGCCAGTTATTGGAAGGGAATGAAACTTTCTGAACATAGATTAATATTTCCTAGGCCAAGGAATGTATCTGCGAACACACTTATTCCGCCTTTAATTCACTATTTTTAATTTTTTTAAATTTAATTTTAAAATTTATTTTTCATTTTTAAATTTAGTATTTAATTTTTTTAAAAAAATTAATTAGCTACTTTTTGCCAAACAAGATTTTGCAATGAAAAGGTACCATTTTGTCAGTGACATCTTCAGTACAGCCAGTAATAATTAAACCTGGTATTTCATTTGGGAGTAATTTAATCTTAGATATAATCCACCTTCTTAAAGACCAAAAAGTACAAGTGGTCCTGGTACAGCAGAAAAGAATGTGTCACAAGATTTTCATCCAGAAAGGGAAAGGGAAAATCTTATACTTTTGTTATAGTTCATCACTAGTAAGGCAGACATACATAACAGAGACATAACAGAAACATAAATGAACTATTACTCTTTTCCAGTATTATTGATCCTGTCAGTGACAAGAATAGAAGACCAGGGTCACAGCCCCACCTTGTATGGGTTACACAGAACCAAACAGTCTTAACTCTGGTGAAACACTGGTTTAAGCAAACAACTTTTATGTGACAGATAATGGTTTCAGCAAGCCAGTAGCTTAATCTTCCTTAAAGTTTTATGGGTGCTAGGAGAATGGTAAAATGGTTTTGGAGATTTAACTGTATATTTACGATTCTCAGATAACTCATGTGTTATTCTCAAAAGTGAGATAAAACAAGAGAAATGAAGTGGTTGTTTTTAAATTTAAATACTAGGCAAGGGACACCAGAAAGAGACATTTCCCCTTACCCCCTCCCTCCCAAAAATTACGCAAGACAGTAATTTCAGGTAAATCTGATTGTCTGCAAAAATGTGAAGAATAGCTTTCAAATGTAATACCTTTTTCCAAGCAATATCTAAAGCTTCTTGTTTCTTCCGGTCAAGTTCTTCAATAGTTGCAAGAATTTTTAACTTGTCATTCTCTACAATCCTTTTTTTCGTCATTAAGTCATTGTACTGGTGCAGTGGGAAAAAAGATTGATTTCAATGAACTTTGTGCTAATCCTAGTTTCAATGCTTATTGTTTTTGTAACTATGAAACATGACTGAAATCCAAAGCATTCATTCTGCTGCATGCAGTACTTAAGTTCTAGGATATCATTTGCAAATTAAAGCATTAGAATTTTCAACAATGAGCAAAGGGGAAGATCAACATTACTCTGAAAGTTGCACTTCCTTTTCAAGTTCATCAAGTTTCATCTGCCTTTCAGTAGAAGAAAGGATGCTTCTGGAAGCTGAAGAACAGGACACTTCTAATTATGAAAGAGTACTACAGAACTGAAGTGTCAGTTAGTGAACAGTACTGAGACAATCCTGGAGTAGCCTCAAGTTTCATGTAAATTCGGGACAACCCTGGAACACCTTCAAGCTATCACACTTGAAGATGAACAGTTCTTTGATCACCAAACTTTGATAAAGTACATAATTCTCTGTAATGAACAGCACAAAGCCTGCCTAACGCTGCAGCTGCCGCCGATGTAGGATGTACTGGGGTAGGAAGGAATGAAATTATTCTTTTTACCACCCAAAATCAAGGTTACGTATAACGTAGAAAATGAGTGCACAAGAAAAGAATTCAAAAATGTAAGATTAGTGTCAAAGATCTAACAAAAGGTTTTCTGTTATCTCACAGAGATTTTATTTCTTGTTTATTCAGAAATCAAGCATATGAAACTATAAAGCTACGTTATACATAATGCCACATACGCAACCTGTCCAGTCTTTAAAGGTTAAAGGACAGAACGTTTACCCTCTCTTCTGTCTCAGAAAGCATATTCATAGCTCTAATGTTCACGCTCCTTCCCAGCTGCTCTTTCCTCTCCTGGAAATTCTGCAGATTCTGACCTGCTTCTTTAGGATTGTTTTTTTTGAAGTCATAGGCTGTGTTTGGCTGACCAAAAAGTGGTTTGTCTGAAGTTATCCACTCATATTCTTTCAGCATTTTGGTCACCTGTAAACAAGAAGGAACGTTGAGACTTTTTTTTCACCCTTCTCAAACGTGAATGATAAAAAAAAAAAAGAAAAATCAACATCCCAAAATTACAACATTAATTCTTCTATTCCAACACAGCACAGGTGCATCCCTTTAGAGTGCTTCATGTGATTTCCAAGACTGTAGATGAACGAAGATATTAAGGGAACTTTCACATCTATCCAATACATTTTTCATCATTCGGACTAAGCCATTTTCATGAAATCTCAGGATTAGCTTCTTTAATTAGTTACCTAATTTGTCCCTACAGTCAGAATGTTCTTCTCATTAATCACCCTCTCCTTGCTCTACACTCTATTAGTCCATACTGAAAAGTTCTGTCACAATTTATTGTTTCCACCCTTTCCTCATGGGCTAAAACTTTTTACACCAAAAGCAGCAAGTATGACAGTACTCATTATGAAAAAAGACTATTTTCTTTGCATGTAGCATGGGAAATAACTACTCTTGGACACAAGATGCAAGGAAAAGCACAGTTCTGAAATACCTTGGCAGCAGCTTCAGCAGTCTCTTGTTGATGTTTGCTGATGTCATGTTCTAACGCTTTAACCTTAAGTAGTAATTCATTGATTTTTTCTCTGTGTTTTGCTGCCTCTGCAGATTTGGCTTTAATTGCTTTATCTTGTGACATAATTACTTCCTTTTGCTTGACCAGTTCCTCCTGTGATTTCAGTACAGATTCCTGAAAAGCAAATCAAACAGCCATTTATTAGCTTCTTTTAAAGGCTCATTTTACACAGTTGTTAGAAGAGAAAGACACAGGAAGGAAGGGGAAAAAAACACACATGTAGTAGACAAAGTGAAAAAAGAACTACCTAGGTTAAACATAATTAAGTGCTGGCAAGAAAATCCAAAACACAAAATACACACTATAATTTGAGCTCTAGGGGATCATATCTTCAATAATATCAATATAGAGAATGAAACACAGTATTTGCATTTACCTTTGTCTTAGACACCTCAGCTGCCAGAGTATTAACTTGTTCCTTGTAGGATTTGATTGCTTTATCTGCAGCTTCTATCTGCTGTTTATAGGAGGTCTGCTCTTGTTTTAGCTCTTCAAGTTCCAGAACTAAAGCTTCAACTTCCTAAAGAGATGTTTTCAAATTTATTAGAGTAATACTTAAATGGAAAGAATTAAGACTCGGTTTGATGTGGCAAATGCTGTAGGAGATTTACAGTGGCTGTTCTTCAGCAAGGGGGCAATCTCACACAAAAACCAAAGCATCAGCATTTTGTGTGTCAGTAACTACAAAGTAATATATAAAGTTCTCAAAGTGACAGTTTTAAAGCTTGAAAAGAATCAAACTTTCTGATTGCTGCAACCACTTAATATATTGAGAAAACTGACAGCAAAGGTTAAGTTTTACCTGCTGCTTTTCTTTCAGTTTTTTGCTTGAAGCATCTGCCTTTTCCCTGGCACCATCTAGTTTCTGCTGGGCACTTTTTAGTTCTTTCTGACTTTCTGCTTCTGCATTTTTCATTTTATTCTCTAATACCTTGTATTTATCTTCTGCTTTCTTTTGGTTCTCTTCAGTTTTCTTTAATGTCTCTTCACACTCCGCTGAATCAAGAAGTACAGTACTGAGATCAGAGACTGTTCTTATTTTTAAATTCACAACCTGAACACTGGCTGAAAAAAATTCATCTTTGCCTCTAACAAAAAAGAAGTGTTCTATGTTTGCCATTTACTGAAGTCAGCTATTTCAATGACTACTCCAGGACAGTGTGGTGTTGTTACCAGTTATTGGTAGGGCACCAAACAGACAACCAGTCATTAAAATTAATGAAAATAAGCCTTTTTTCTTCCCCCACTTCTTTTTTCCTTTTTTAATAGGGGCAAGTACATGTCAGATCATATGATCAAGAAATAATTAATCAGATGGCTAACAAAAGATCACTTTATTCCTGGAATACTATGTCTACGCACATATCACTTCTGCCCATCTCTTTTCTTTAGATGTTTTACTTATTGCTGCATTTGCTTCCTTGAACATCTTTTCTCAGCTATATAACGAGTTCTTTCCAATGCCTTCTCATTACACAAACTATTTACATGACCAACCTTAAATATCTACAAAAACAGATGGCTTGGAAAAACAAAGATTACTCAAATATGGGATTAAATCAATTTTAAAACTTCCCTGCAAAGTAATTCTTCCTTTTATTTTAAAATGCATACAACACTTAATAAGAATATAAACTTTACTACAAGGGAATGACCAACCTTAAGTGAATCATCTCTATGCAAGTCTATTGTGATTCTGTATTTGTTACTTATTCCAAAATATAAAGCTAGTATGTTCAAAGCTAAAAATACTTTTTTCTTAAGCAAAGATTCCGCTACTCAACAGTCAAATATCCATCTCATTCTCAGCAACTAGTTTTCGGTTAAAAGATTAAGAACGCATTTGTCACCAATGGTTTTCTTCAGGGCAAGAAGGTCTTCCTCTTGTTTGTGATAAGCACTTTGTTGAAGCTTTGTTTGCAACAGCTCTGCTTCCTCAGACTTCATCTCCCACTGCTGCTTCAGTTGCCGGTACCTTTGAAAACAGTAAAGATACACATTGCCATAATCAAGCATACCCAGCACTTCAGTTTCAAAGTGGAAATAAATATAGAAATACATAGATAAATATTTATACTCCCACTGTCCTTTGAGACACAATTATTACCTAGGACAGATAAATATAAATGCACGAAAATCTGATATAACTTCTTTAATAGTAATTGTGAAGTTTGTAGGTATGTAAGTTCTGATACATGTAGTTCCTGATCATGTAGCCCTGGTAAGCTGTACTAAAAACTAACAAATGTGACACATGGAATTGGGCAACAATTCAGAACTCGTTTTTTTTCCAAACAGCAGCATGACAGATGCTAAGCTGAAGCACTAAAGAAAAAATATCTAAAAGCGAAATTTGTTTATTCCTTTTGGTCATAGCCCTAGAGGTCCATTGCAATTAAAAAAAATCTGAAGAATAAATCCAGCTGCTATTAACATATTACACAATACTGCTTCCTTATGGGATTACTGATTAAACATAATTTTTATTTCCATCTTTTAAAGCGATCTTCAGTAACTGAGTAGCTTTAAATCAAATACACTTAAAATTACTAATTTTAAATCCTTACATTAGTATCACCCAGATATTCCCCTTTAGAATCTTTACATTTTCTTGGGCAAAAAATAAGAGCTACCACAAACTGAAATTCTGTATGGCTGTTACAAAGTATGGCTGAAACAGATACACTTTTCAGTGGACTTTAAGAAACTTCCAGACTTCTAGTGATTTCAAGTAGATATAATTGTATACCATTTTATTACCCCAAATAAAATTTTCGTGCATGTGTTATCTTAAAAATTAAATTTGCTTGTTGATTACTGTACTGACAAATGATACTTGGTGGGAGGGGAAAAAAGGAATAATTTTCTGCATATTAAATTCTCCACAGGCCCTTTGCCCTCCAAAAATACTTCTTTATATGACATCTATTCAGTCACATAAGAGAAAAAAGAAGCATGGCCAGCATGTTGAGGGAGTTGATTCTCGCCCTCTATTCCTCTCCGGTGAGACCCCACCTGACGTATTGTGTCCAGTTCTGGAATCCCCAAAATAAGAAGGATATGGAACTCTTGGATTAGGTCCAGAGCAGGGCTATGAAGAGGACCAAAGAGCTGGAGCACCTCTGCTATGAGGACAGGCTCAGAGAGTTGGGCTTGTTCAGCCTGGAGAACAGGAGGCTTTGGGGGGACGTCATAGCAGCCTTCAGGCACCTGAAGGGGCTACAGGAAAGCTGGGGAAGAACTTTTTGCAAGGGTTTGTAGTGATAGGAAAAGGGGCAATGGCTTTAAACCGGAAAGGAGGAGATTTAGATTAGACATTAGGAAAAAATTCTTCATCATAACAATGATGAGACACTGGCACAAGTTGCCTAGGGTAGTTGGATTCCCCCTCCCTGGAAGTATTCAAGGCCAGGTTGGATGGGGCCTTGAGCAGCCTGGTCTGGTGGGACGTATCCATGCCAATGGCAGGGAGGTTGGAACTGGATAGGCTTTAACATTCATTCCAATCTAGACTGTTCTGTGATTCTATGAAATAATAGACATTTCAAAAGGCAAACCTTACTTTTCAGCATTGTTCTTCAAGCATGCCAACTCCTTGTCTACAGTCTCAAGTTCAGATTCTTTTCTCTTGAGTTCTACTTCAACATCTTTAATTTCTTGAAGCTTAGATAATATTGACACAGCCTGTGAGATCGCACCTGCCCAGTGAAAAAAAAAATCAAAGACAAGCTAACTGGAATTAGTCTAGTGGATTCACCCTTGGCAAACAACGAATTCTAAATATTAATAATGCAGGTTGATGATTTGTTTTAGTTATAAAACAGATAGGCAGCTAAGCTGAAGTTGCAGTAGTTCTTAGTGGAGAAAGACTACCTCCTCTGTATATTGAATTTGGCTCTGCAGACTTTGAACACTTGTGTAGTGTGAAATCAACTAACTTCTTGTAATTTATGAAATTACCTGAAATTATGAATGACTTCAAAAAGCGCCTGAATTCAAAGCATTTCTCCCTCCAAGAGGATTATATATCCAAACAAGATTTAAGTATTTAAAATCTAAACCACTTTATACAAATAGCTTGTAATTATTCTTTTTTTACCGTAATCGATCTTATTGTAGCTCAAGACTGATAAATCTTCGCTCAAACAGATCATATTATCC
This sequence comes from Dromococcyx pavoninus, assembly GCA_033558185.1. Lineage (NCBI taxonomy): Eukaryota > Metazoa > Chordata > Aves > Cuculiformes > Neomorphidae > Dromococcyx > Dromococcyx pavoninus. The sequence continues at coordinate 52,174 of JAUMJL010000504.1, read as the reverse complement.
CCAGTATCCACCTAAACCAAAAAGCCACTTTTCTTTTTTACAAAAAACATGCAGAGCAGTAAACAAATCAACAGATACACAGTATTATTATACAAATAAAACTACCACTTGCCTCCATGAAGAGTGCCCTGGGGGTCAAATGTATCTCCATCAAGTGTAACGCTTCTCGTCATTATCCTTTTGTCAAAAGTCACTTTCTTAGCATTATCCATGTTATTACAGACCAGTGTTGTTCCAAATACATATTCCATTGCTTTCTGCAGTTCAGGTTCATATACAACTAGATGAAGTGCTAAATCCAAGTTATCACAACCAACCTAAAAATGCATTTAGTATGCTTTAGGCTATAAGAATTTTCAAATTTAACTTGTCTTCTTCTGATTAAACTCTTTCTAGAAACATTATTAGATTTTAAAATAATTTCCGTTAAAAGTTAAATTATTAATATCCATTTAAACATCACATAGCTGAAAGGACACAAAGCAAAAAGATAAAATAAAGATACCCTCAAACCCTACACAAATTATTAGTGTAACCATTATGGAGCTCATATTTTTAACAAAGAAACAAAAGGAAAAATGTATACAAGCAAAATGGTGTAAGTAGTGTATTTATTTACATACCAAAGTCTGACCCAACTTGACTATGTCTTGTCCAACACACCTGGCTGAAATTTTGCTTAGCGGAATGATGGTGTATCGACGCTTTAGTTCACCCTTTTCTAAAAGCTTTTTGCCAGTAACCTCAAATGAGAAGAGAATATACCTGAATACATAACTGGTATAAACTAAGACAACTAGGCATTGCAAGAGGAATATACTGTTGTCAGTAATTAGGCATGGCTCTTTTGATTTCATTTAAATATAAGTTTATGGGTCCAAAATACCTCTTAAGCATTCAGTAACAATGCACAAGCTGCCTAACCCTGAATCAAATGACCTCATTTCAACACTCACAGTTCTGCATTAGAGTAATAAGCATACCTCTGTGTCCACAATAATGTTATAGAGTTTCCCTCCAGCCACCGCTTCTAGGGCTTTTGCTTTGGACAGATCTTTTACAGTGATGAGAGATGCAACAGGGCCTTTCACACAGTTTGGATTCCAATTTTTTTCTGGATCTCTTAAAATAAATACAAACTATGATCATCACAAGATTATTTCTCTCAAACACTTCTAAAACAATTTATGATTAGAAAATTCATAGTACTTACTATATTGGTATAACAAGTTCTAAATTCTACAGGAAAAAAAACCACATAAAACTGTTACATTAAATACTTCAGGAAAGAGACTTCCCAGTGAAGAGTCAGTTACAATGTCATTAGAAGAATGTTCTTCCTGATTTTGGTATCATTTGCTCATACAATTTTCAGTTGATTTTTACTCTGGGTCCTATTATGAGTACAGCTACAGGAATATTCTCATACTGATTATAACGTAAGCAAATAAATCTGGGCATGCATATATTGGATTGGTGGAGACAGATATAATGTTGACCTCCACAGAGCAATTCTGCTCACAGTCCTCAAACAAGACTCTGAAAAGTAATAATTACATATTTGTGCAGTTTAGACCTGTGGATTGTACAGTTTTAGCTACTGAAGTTGACTCATGGTTTGCAAACATCATCATTCAAAACTTCTCAATTCCAGCGATTTTGACAAGGCTGCCATTTAGGAATGACAGTATCACTTTCCCTGCCCATTAATTCAGTCAACATTTCCTGACTTCCTCCTCCTCCCTGCCTCCACTTGCATTGCAGGTAAGATAGTTATTAATTTCCACCAAAAAGAAAGAAACAGCTAAGTCATTGACGGAATTCTCCTCTAAGTCCCATAAGTCATGCATAAAATGGCCCAAAAAGTGCTTTCAAGTGTCTTTTAGGTTCACACTGAGATCTTACTTGTATTCAAACAGAAGATGAGGAAACTTTGCCATTAAGCCTTCATAAAATTCTCTCAGTCGGTTAATGTCACGAGTCAATTCCTTCTTTTTTGCTGAAAGGGCTTCTTCTTTCCCTTCTTAAGAGTTGAACAGAAACAGTGGACAAAAATTCAGAGCACAATATAATCTTAAAAACCAGTATCTACACTGTTTATATACACATAGAGAGAGAATACTCAATTGAAAGACTTTCTAAAATTCTTTGAGAAGTTCCAGTTTAGACAAATTAAGACCATCACAATACAAAACATGCAAAGAAAGAGTTTAAAGTCTAACATGATTCCCTGAATGTCATTCTGGAATATCAGCTTACAGTTTGAAGTAGCTCCTGTAACAAATGTTACCAGGAGTAAGAAATGAACTTTAAGAAGTGTTTTAGGTAGGGAAATCCAGGGAAGAATAGCTAAGTGGGTGACTTTTTCCATCTGGATTTTAGAAGGAATTTAAATTTTAAAGTTTAATTTATGTCTATTTACTTTATCAGAGTTGAGGCTGTTTTGACTGTGACAGTGATCTCCCTGTCCTTCTCTTGACCCACAGGCCTTATGTCATATCTTCCTCCCCTGTTCAGTTGATGATGGGAAGTGACAGAACGGCTTGGTGGGCCCCTGGCAGCCAGCCACAATCAGACCACCCCAATCCTATATGTCTTCTCAGACTCTCCCAAAATCAAGCACCACAAGTCTGTACAGACCGTCATAGCTCAGATTCTTCATTTGGCTCTCTAGTTCTTCTTTCATTTTTTTGACAGCTGCAAGTGCTTCCTGGTCTTTCTCGTAGCCTCCATCCATCTTTTTAACTTCAACTTGTTTTGTCTTTAGCTCTTTTAGTGCATAATTCAACTTCATTTGAGCCTGTAAGGAATAAGAAAACACAGAACCATAATGTCTTCAAAGAGAATCTTTTAGGTGCAGATTTGGAACACTTGCACTAATAAGGTGCTCATATTGTGTGTAAAAATTTCCGCTGGTTGCAGAAATGCCAAAAAGCATGGCTTTTTAAAGTAAGAGTGGTGTGGAAACAAAAGCATAAATCATGTATTTGGATACAATAACTCACATTAACACATTAATAGAGTCCAAAAAGAAGCAAGCTAAAATTAGGTGGGACACAGCTGGTTACTTTTCTCAACTGAGACAAGGAAGATGCACTTTCAACTTTGAAAATTTAAAATCCACTGTGAGAACTACCCCAGCAGAGGTTTCCTATCTTAAGACAAAAAAAAGGGTGTTGATCACTTCAGTCACATGACTAGCAAACAATTTAACTGAAAAGAAAAGCTTCTTCTGAACTCTGCATTCACAGTTCCAGGCATATTTATTTTGATTCCATTAAGTTTTACCATGGAAAACTATATAGTATAAATGTGTATCATGGAAAGTTGTCTTAATTTCTTCCTATTCGATAGTGTCAGTCATTTGAGTACTGTAGGTCTTACTTTAGGACTCTCAAACTTTTTCAAAGTTTCTATACCTCCTCACAACAATGTCATATACAGTTTTTCCCTATTTGTCTATATCTATGCAAAGATTTCTTTTTAATGAGCTCCTTTATCAAAAAGTCAGCTTAATACATATGCCAACTTGTAAAATGTTCTGCAAGTCTTTTCATTGACCTTTCAAGAGTGTGTCATTTGGTTTTCAAACAATTTTCAAAAGAAGGAAGGCTGGTCTGAAAGAGGCGAAGCTTTTAATCTTACCTGTTTCGCTTCTGTGACTGCTTTGCTGATTTCATTTTTGCAGGTCATCATCTGCCCAGAAAGAGTAGCATCTTCCCCATTGTCATTGCCGGACAAGCCAGCAGACACAGCATTAAAATGTTGTTGCGCTGCAGCTAAAGCACTTGCATCTTTTTCACTTGCTTCCTGCAAGGCATTTAGTTCTTTCTGCATCTTCTTTACTTCTTTCTCCTTTGACATTAATGCTTTAGAATCCTTCAGTAAAACAAAAAACAAAACAAAAAAATGAAGAGAGAACCTGAGTCTCCTTAACTTTAAATACATGTTGTTAGGTGAGTAGCTATAATTAGTTTCATCAACCACATTTCTATGACCTTTTGTCAGACTTTTTTGCCCCTGCTTACCAGGGCTTGTATCAGGGATGTCACCAAGAGAACAAGAAGAGCATCCTTGGTCATAGGCTTGCCAACATGGTGAAAAGGACTTTAACCTAAAGTTGCAGGGGAACAGAATCCTCAATCCATTCAACTCCTAACATTTTGATGCCAGTGCTAGCAACAGATACCCAATGCCTGGAGAAGGAACAGAGGTCAGCAAGTGAGTAGCTGAAGAGAAACACAAAGGATCTCCAGCCAGGAAGACATCTTCATCAGGGCAGCCTGACTGTAGCTCCTCTCTGCAAACCCACTCAGCATGAGGAGTAATAAGAGATGTGCGCATGCCTGCAGGGTTATGATCTCATAGGCATCATGGAGACATGGTGGGATGGATCCTATGATTGGAGTGTTGGGATGGAGATACGGGCTGTTTAGGAAAGACGGACAGGACAGACGAGGAGGCCGTGTTGCCCTCTGTGTCAATAACCAGCTGGAGAGCATGGAGCTTCACCAAGAGATGGATGAAGAGCTGACTGAGAGCCCATGGCTCAGCATTAAAGGGAGGGCAGGGACAGATGACATGACAGCAGGGATCTGCTACAGACCACCAGACCGCTAGTGAGAGTAGATGAGGTCCTCTATAGACATACAGGCACAGCCTCGCATTCGCAAACCCTGGTCCTCATGGGGCACTTCAACCACCCTGATAATTGTTGGAGGGACAATTCAGCAGGGCACAAGCAATCCAGAAGGTTCCTGTAATTAAGATAACTTCCATGTCCAAATGATAGAAGAGCCAATAAGGAGAGGTGTTATGCTGGACCTTGTTCTCATCAACAAGGAAGGACTGGTGGGGCGTGTGAATCTCAAGGGAAGCCTTGGCTGCAGTGACCATGGAATGGTGGAGTTCAAGATCCTTAGGGCAGTGAGGAGGATGCACAGCCAACTCACTACCCTGGACCTCAGGAGAGAAGACTTTGGCCTCTTCAAGGACCTGCTTAGTATGGTACAACGGGATGAAGCCCTGGAGGGGAGAGGAGCCGAAAAAAGCTGGTTAATATTCAAGGATCATCTCCTCCAAGCTCAGGAGCAATGCATCCCAACAAAGAGGAAGTCAGGCAAAAACCCCAGGAGGCCGGCATGAATGAACAAGGAACTCCCAGACAAACTCAAAAAGGAAGCCTACAGAGGGTGGAAGCAAGAGTAGGTAGTGTGGGAGGAATACAGAGAAATTATCTGAGCAGCCAGGAACCAGGTCAGGAAAGCTAAAACCCAGAGAGAATTAAGTATGGCCAAGGATGCCAAGGACAACAAGAAAAGCTTCTACAGCTATGACAGTGTTATAAGGAAGACTAGAGAGAATATGTGCCATCTCCAGAAAGAAATGGGAGACCCGGTTGTCCAGGATATGGAGAAAGCTGAGGTACTCAATGACTTTTTTGCCTCAATCTTCACTGGCAAGGGCTCAAGCCACACCACCCAAGTCACAGAAGGCAAAGGCAGGAAGATCAAAGAAGAGCCCACTATAGGAGCAGATTAGGTGCAAGATCATCTAAGGAACCTGAATGTGCACGAGCCCATGGGACTTGATGAGATGCATCCGCCATTCCTGAGGGAACTGACAGGTGAAGGTGCTAAGACACTATCCATGATATCTGAGCAGTTGTGGCTATCTGGTGAAGTTCCCACTGGCTGGAAAAGGGGAAACAGAACCCTCATTTCTAAAAAAAAGGGAAAAGGAAGACGTGGGGAACTCCAAGCCGGTCAGTCTCACCTCTCTACCAGGCAAGTTCATGGACCAAATCCTCCTCGAAACTCTGCTGAGATACATGGAAAATAAGGAGATGATTGGTGACAACCAGCATAGCTTCTAGGGGCAGTAGGGGCAAACTGTGCCTGACAAATTTGGTGGCCCTCTACAAAGGAGCTACAGCGTTGGTGGATAAGGGAAGGGTAATTGACATAATCTGCCTAGACTCATGCAAGCATTCTTGCATCCTTGTCTCTAAACTGAAGAGATATGGGTTTGATGGATGGACCACTTAGTGGATAAAGAATTGGCTGGATGGTCGCACTCAAAAGAGTTGTTGTCAATGTCCAAGAGGAGGCCAGTGACAGAGTGGTGTTCCTCAGGGGTCAATATTGGGACTGGTGTTGTTTAACATCTGTTGCAGACATGGACAGTGGGATTGAGAGCACCCTCAGCAAGTTTGCTAATGACACTATGCTGTGTTGCGTGGTCAACGTGCTGGAGGGAAGGGATGCCATCCAGAGATACCTTGATAGGCTGGAGAGGTGGGCATGTGGAAACCTCATGAAGCTCAACAAGACCAAGGTTGGCAACCATAAAGAGTAGCACTTTCTTTGGATATGCATCACATCTGCTTCTAATGGGAACCTACTACCTATGTCACACAAACCAAACAATGCCCTTACCCTTTTTTTCTGCTTTCCTTATATAATTCTTGCCTACCATAAAATTTATCTTACCATAACAGGTAAGAAAAAACAGCTGTCCCCCTCAATCTGGATTAAGTTAGTGTTTAAAGAAAATTAACTACAAAGCTCTCACCTCCTGCATACTTTTTACCAGCTCTTCATACTTATTCTCTTCAGTTTTTAAGTTTTGCTTCTTGAGATCAAGAGCGCTTTGTGCCTTAGCACTAACTCTTTGAATTTCTGCAAGTGCATGTTCCAGTGAATGAAGTGTACCACCAACTTCCTACAATCAGAAATAAAGGAAATATAATTTACCTGAAGAAACTGATAAAGCACTGTAATATTTCATCTTCTATTCAGAACTACATGTAGAAGAAGAGATAAAATATCAAGCAGGCAGTTAGACTCCAGCACGAAGAGGTCAGAACATCTCTTCCCTCTGAAATCCAAACTAACTTGAAGCCACTACTGAAGTCCCACATGATCCCATACCATGGGACACTGTCTCTGTACAAAAGCTGCATTTAGGCATCCAAAGACCCTATGGGTCATCCTGCACCTAACTAAATTACTGCTCTACAAACTGAGACCAGTATTGGTTTTTGTAGAACAAGAATTTCCTACTCAAAGTGTACTTCTGAGACATCAACTAAAAAAAGGAGAGAAAAATTATATCAGGTACAACTTTCCATTGAATGCACAGGGTGGAAACATAGGGCAAATGGCGTATGTTCTTCAGTTATTATTTATTTACAGTGACTGGAAGTAAAACTTTTCAGACAAATGAAAAATTTATATAGATGTCTATTAGACAATGGTTATAAGTGAGAATGAGCAGCGTACAGTCTAAAAAACTCACCAATGGAAGATAAAAATTCAAGGGTGGATATCTGTAAAAATAATCTTCTCATATAACTCCTTGTATTCAGATATTCAGACAAGCATAACTCTGTTTTCACTTTTCACTTACCTTATCCCTCTTCTTTTCCATCTCCACTATTTCTTCATTAAGTTGTCTCATATACTTTTCAGTTTCACTTATTGATTCCTGAAAGTTCTCCAGATTATCCTGCATTTCCTTTAGTACTTCAGCAGAGGATGCATTCGTCTTTTCAGCCTGAACAAACTGATAAGCTACATACAGGCGGTTTAAGTGTTCTATTGCTTGTACTACTTTCTGGTATTCTAAATACGATGATCGTTCCTGAAAAAAACAAATTAAAAAAAGAAACAACTTCTAAAATTTGATGGAAAAAATATATTAAATAGAACTGTTACAGAAATCTTCTAAGCACTTCTACTACCATTATTATTTGTAGATAAGAGGAAGGATTCCCCATGTTAAGTAATATATTTGGTACTGTACGTTGCAGGCTTGCCTAGAAAAATTTTAGATAAAACACTACTTGTACAATTGATTGTACAGCAGAAATACCATTTGACACAGATTTTTTAAAGAACTAAGATGTGGTTTTATTCTCTCTTTTTATTTAGTTTTCTTGTTTTCTTCCTTTTCCTTGCATTCCCATCTAGGATTTCCTGGAAGTCCCAAACGTCACGTTTTGTGTATTTGGACCGAAGATAAATTTTGTCTCTCTCAAAAGATTCTACAAAGTCTGAAGACATGCTATTATTTTAACCACTATATACTGATTTGGGGTAGCTAAAAGTATTGTTTCAGTACTTTAAGGGCTCTACCACTTTTCTAATTTTTCCATACCTCCTTGAGTTTCTCGAGAGTTGGAGTAATCTCCTCATCTAAGACCTGAAAAAAACCCAGAACGTTTATATTCAGATTTTTAAAACTCTCATATGTCTAAGCACAAATATCTAGTTCCAGGCGCACAATTAAATATTCTGCAAGTTAAAGACCACACTACAGTAGTTATACAGTTATCATTAACAAATATAAAATATAGTACACTTTCCAAAATGTAGTACCGTTTGAATTTCTTTCAGTTTGGCTTCCTTCTTCTCTATGGTTTTCTGGACAGCAATTTTCTTGCATTCATACATTCTGGTACCAGCTGCTTCTTCAATCATAGCCAAAATCTAAAGCAAAGCAATAAAAATTTGATGTACCTTTTTTTTGTTAGACAGGTTCAATTCAGAACTGAGCACCTCATCTCCCTCTGCTGCTTTTGTGCGTGTGTTTCTCCCATATTGATGCTTGTCATTCAAAACAAATCAGTAAAACTTCAGACAAAAACCTCCCACAACTTTCTTACCTCTGGTGGCTTCATATTTAGAACTTTGGTAATTCGCCCCTGGTGACAGAAAGATAAAACAAGACAGGTGGTTGTGCACCATGCAATGGAAAAAAAAAACCAAACAAAAAACCCTGACCCTTTTTTATGTATTGCAAGCTGAAATGTGACTTTTTTTCGCTACAAGGATAATCTAGATTATTGAATTCTTTTTGTTCTTCAAAGTTCGAACAAGTCACTATTTTAGGCAAGCAAGCCTAAAATGACTCTTACATCTTACCCTCGGCTTCTCCTCCACATTCATGGTTGCATCTTAAAGAGGAAACGTAAATGTGCATATTTTGTTCTAGAGTCTTACTGAGTTGCCAGTATTGAATAAGCTCTTAATCATACACTGTTTTTTTTGAGACTTGGCTCGTATGCAACTACCGCGAAGCAGAATAGGTGCAAAACTCACTCTCTGCTTCCCCTGCAAGCTGGGACAGTTCTTTTTGAAACAGTAAATACTCCTCTGTTTCATTATTCCATGCAAATATTTCAGAGATTTGTCTAGTCCCTGTGCTGAAGTTTGCAACGGTCTCTTCAATTGGTCAACTCTGTCTTTGTTAACTGGGACTTAAGAAAGCAAGTATATCAACTTCAATCAACATATTGTCTAACAAATAATAGGAAAGAAAATCTCTGTCTTTTTAGCATAATAAAAATCAACACTTATCTGTTGAAGAGACAAAAAGGAAAATAAAATTGGAATGTCTTTTAAAAGACATTTGCTACATAGGTCTTGTGCTACGAGACGTGTTTTAGGGTCAAACTATGCTGTACTGGAAATCTTGGCAGGCATTTGATTTTCACTTGATAAGAAGTTGCTTTTCTCCAATTAGGAAACTAAGCATTCTTCCGGTATCTACCCTGCCTCAAACTTAGTGCAACTTCTGATGTTTCTGGATTTTATAAAGATGCACACAATACCTGCATAATAAGGAAGTGAGGGTTATTCACATTGAGTCCAACAGAACAAAAGAGATCCTGCACGCGATGGTTGTTAGCATTCACACCGTTGATAAGATACTTATTTCTACCTCCAATGACAACCTGGAAAAGAAAAAGAAATTGAAGAAATTTTAAGTGATTTAAAAATTACTTGACATTATGAGAATATAAGCCATAATAAGGAATACAAAATCTAACCAAGTCTCATATATCTTTGCATACACATTTATACACATACTATACAGAACATCAAAACAGATCGTGCTGGACTGAGGAGACATTTAAAATATCTAACTAAAACATAGGAAAGACCAGGCATTAAGGGCAATATTGACAAGAAAATTTTCAAATTGCAGAAGTTTTCACTTTTTAAAAAAAAAAACAACAACTTGGGACACAGCTTTCTTCATCAGAAAGATAAAGGTTCATTTGTTCTTGGGGATGAAATTTAACACACAGTTCAGACATTGAGAGGAAACTTTGAAAGCAGAAGAAAAAGCCACAAAACAGAAAATTATAATTTGCTTTAGGAACATTATTTAATTTCATTATTATTATGTCTGTGTGCAAATCCATAGAAAACATTATTGATATAATACATTTAACAAAATTAAACTGATTTCCCAAAGTATGCAATTTTTTTTAATCTAGTCTAGTATGCTGAATCTACTTCTACAGATTTTATTACTAACTACACTGAAGAAACACTGCTGTAATTGCAAAGTCATGGGACCTTTTTTCCTTGAAAAATCACTCTGCTGAGCATCATAGAAATGTATACAGGTTACCAAGCAATACAGATATTACAGACTCACCTGCCTAGTGATGGTGATCTCATCATTAGCTTCAAACCCCAGTGGACTTTGGTTCTTGTCAGAATTATCAAAGGTAATAGACACAGTTGCTTTAGAAATTCCAGCTTGACCATTTTTATAAACCAGATCTTGGAAGTTAGAAGCTCGCACCTAAACCCATAGAACAGATAAATACATTTTTGAAAGAAATTGATTTTAGGTCGCCAGTGTGTTACTGTAGGTTTTTTTAGAAATTAATGAAATAAATGCAGATATAGCTGTAGATTTAAGGGTTTATGTGAGAGACTGAGATATGGGAACTGCAAGGAGCTAGTGTGTAAAACTGCCGGCAGCGCGCAAGTCTAGTTTTAGTGAGCCAGCTAATTGTCTCTGCACAAATTGTCTCTGCACAATTGTCTCCTGACAAAAACCGAACAGATACTTAAAAAACCCCCAAAGAGATGAGTAGTTTGTTTACAGTAGGTTTACTTAAAGAACATGTGTTATTCATAATGCAGTTCAAAGGGAAATGAAACATGCCTTGGACATCTGTGGGATTTGTCTACTATTGGCTGGGGGAGGAAGAAATGGAAAAATCACCTGAAGAGAGATGTTCAAGTTGATCTCAGAGTACACAATTTTTTTTCAGGTGTAAAGCAGATATGTAATTTTCTAAGTAGCAGGCATTGCATGAATACTAGTTTTTAATGTTTTCTAATGAAATAGTTGGCCAAATTTTAAAACCCAAGCCAGAAGTGAATAGCTAATTACAGATAAATAAGTTAGTGCCTTTAGCTACAAAAGATCTTGAGTCTGCTAAGTTTTAAGTAGGTACTTCTAGTTTAAGTTCTAAACTGCATAGTTTGAGCTACTGTAGCATAGTGATGAAATCATAATTCAATCTTAATGCAAGAATGAGTAAGAATGACAAAAGATCCAGTTGTATGTAAAAAAAATCCAAATAAATAAAACTTCTTTTTATAGAAGCACAGCTTCAGGTCTTCCTTTGGAAACTGCTACTAAGGAGAATAATATGAAATGCATCCTTTCTCTTTACCTGTGACAGATTGCTGATTCCCAACAGGAAACAGATGGAGTCCAAGATATTGGACTTGCCACTACCATTCAAGCCAGTAATGGCATTGAAGAATGGGTCAAAGTCATTAATTTCAGTCCTCTGAGCATAGGACTTAAATCCTTCAAGCATAATTGACTTGATATACATCTTCTCTGTGTTCCTAAGGGACCAAGCAAACAATTCCTTCCAAGAGCATGAAAGAAAGTATCTTGATTATAATCCTATATATTTCAAAGGAAAAAAAGAATAAAATAAATTATACTGCATGCCCAACAAAAAGTTAAATGCAAAAGAAACTGGAAAGAGCACATGCTTTCTACAACAAAATATTACCTATATGTGAACGGAAAATTCCAAATAGAGCCCAGATCAAGGAAGCATCCCAACAATATAACATTTTAAAAGGAATTGATTTTGATACCTAAAATGCCAGCAAATAAACTCTCCAAGACTCATTTTGGAGGTTTAGAAACCAAGCATCCTTTGTTTCAGCACTGGATGCATGAGGGAATGATTTCCATCAAGCATGCGTAATGAGACGAGCCGGGGACAGAATATACAATCCACTTACATGCATATGTATAAATTTTCCAGAACGCTTATGCATATTCTATTACTTTTCAAGGACTAATTTAATGTTGTTATGAACTTCACAACAGCCAAATCTCTGCTAATTGGAGCTTTGGAGGCAGTTCTCTTTCTGACTTTGCATTTGCGATAGGTAAAAACCACAGAGATGATTTTAGAAGAAGACATGTCTATTCAGCACATACCAAAGAATCATGGAATGGTTTGGGTTGGAAGGGATATCTTTAAGATCACCCAGTTCCAAACTCCCTGCCATAGGCAAGGACACCGTCCACCAGACCAGGCTGCTCAAGAACCCATCCAAACTGACCTTGGACGCTTCCAGGGATGGGGCAGCTGCAACTTCTCTGGACAACCTGTGCCAGTGCCTCACTACCCTTATCATGAAGAACTTCTTCTTAATGTCTAATCAAAACCTTCCCCCTTCTATTTTAAAGCCATTCCCCCTCGTTCTATCATTATTTGCCCTTGTAAAAAGTCCTTCCCAGCTTTCCTGTTGGCTCCCTTCAGATACTGGAAGGCCACTATGAGATGTCTTTGGAGCCTTCTCTTCTCCATACTTTACACAAAATGTTATCATTTCTCAAAAAACAGCGTCTGGAAACACACTGTTTGAAAAAAACATGCCATAAAGAAAATACGCTATCAGAGGAACATTCTGTCTAACTTTCAAGAAATACAGTTACTTAGATGAAACTTTACTTTAGCTTAAATCTAAATATTCCACTTTTTGTAATAGTAACTACTTCTTCAACCACATTTACACAATGTCCATCACCACATCCGCATAGAAGCTGTGCCAAATCCCCATCCCCAGGGCTCCCTCCCCATCCTCTTTCTTAGAATCATAGGATCATCTGGTTGAAAAAGACCTCTGAGATCATTGTCTAACCATACCTGTGTACTTATTACACCACATCCCCATGCAGTTCATCTACTCGTCTTTTAAACACCTCTAGGGATGGCAATTCAACCACCTCCCTGAGCAGCATCTGCCAGTGCCTGATCACCCTTGCAGTGAAGAAATTTTTCCTAATGTCTAGTCTGAACCTCCCCTGGTGCAACTTGAGGCCATTTCCTCTCGTCCTATTGCCTGTTACTTGGGAGAAGGACCAACACACCCTGCTACACCTCCTTTTGGTACTGTAGACAGTGATGAAGTCTTCCCTCAGCAGCCTCTCCTGTAAGCTAAACAACCCCAGTTCCCTCAGACGCTCCTCCTAAGACTTGTTCTCCAAGTCCTTTCCCCAGCCCCAATGCCCCCTACGAAGTCCCATCCTGGCCCCACTGCCCCTCCCCCTCCGCTTTGCCCTCTCCTCATCCCCGTTGCCCCCTCCCCCTCCCGATCCCACTTCCCCCCTCCCCGTCCCCGTTGCCCCCTTCCACTGCCCCCTTGCCCCATTCCCTGCCCCAGGACCCCCTCCCCAGTCCCATCCCCGGCCCTGCTGCCCCCTTCCCATCCCCACTACCTCTTTCCCCAGTGCCCCTTCCCACCACCGGGGCCCCTTTCCCAACCCCCTTGCCCCGGGACCCCCATCCCCGGTCTCGTTGCCCCTGACCCCAATCCCCGGGCCCGACCCTCACCGCCGCGGCCGCCGACGGCTCCACTGTTTGAATTTTGGCGCCCAGATCGCAGCCGTTGGAGGCGGTGCCTGATGGCGGCTGCCCCGGCACCGCCTGCCCCGGCACCGCCCCGCATGGCCCGGCTGGGGGAGGGGCCGGGGCAGCTCAGCGCCCCCATGCGAGGAGCAGGAGCGAAGCTGCAGGGTGCTGTTCGGGCCTGAGGGGACGGCGCGCTCACTCAGGTCAGGCGAGCGCGGCTGCCCGGGAAAGGCCCCGCCGGCCCTGATAGGCGGCCAGGGGCGGGCAGAATGGTGGGGGCGGCTTGTGTGAGGGAGGGGAGTCGGAGCTCTGCAACCACTGCTTCAGGGGGGAGAAGGTGGCTGGAGGAGAAGGGAGCTGGAGCTAAAGGACTGGGGACTTTGAGAGAGAAAATGGCGTTTCCAGCTCCTGCGAGGGAAGGGAGCTGGAGATATGTATCCACGGGCTCTGAGAGAGGAGAAGATGGCGGGGATGGCTCCTGTGAGGGAAGGGAGCTGAAACTTTCCAACCGTGGGCTCCAAAAGGTGGAAAATGGCTGGAGGAGCTAATGGAGTGCAGGCTCTGAGAGCAGGGAGAATGGTGGGGCAGCTCCTGTGAGGGAAGGGAGCTGGAGCTCTGCACCCACAGGCTCCAGAGAGGAGGAAATGGCGGGTCTGGCTCCCGTGAGGCAGAGGAGCTGGAGCTCTGAAACCGGGGTTCTGAGAGAGGAGAAGATGGCGGGGGTGGCCCCTGTGAGGGGAGGCCGCTAGAGTAATGCAACCATGGCTCCAACGAGGAGAAAACGGCTGGAGGAGAAGGAGGCTGGAGGTAGTGCACTGCAGGCTCTGAGAGGGGAGAGATGGAGCTGGGTAGAAGGCACTTTGGACTTAGTGTGAGGTTGTGTGATCAGGCTGAGGAGCTTGAGTGTTAACTCCATACTGTGGTGTGGAATCTTTGTGCCGCCTTTAAATTACAGTAATATGAAGAAAATGCAGTTCTGTGCTTCAGCTCCTGCCTGCTAAAAATTCCTCTGCCTCTGCCTGTTTGACTGTCTTGCTGTGATTTACAGAAGTGTTTCCATTCGAGCAGAAGAAAGAACCTATTAGAGATTTGGAAGCATGTATCATTGGAAGAACAGCAGTCAATGTGGAAAAGCAAAGCCAGCTGAATGCATTTACTCTTTCCTGAAATGCTGTAAAAATAGACCAGTATTTTGCGGAGGGTTTCTTTTTTTTACTGTCCGCTGGACTTTACATTACCAAGGAGGTTAGGCAGCTGCTGTAAAACTCACTGCACTAAACTACCTAGTGTGTAGCCTGAGGTTATTTTAATAATTTGAAATTACTCAGGCTGAATTTCTACATTATAGGGAACTTTTTTGTGTGTGTCTGCTTCAGGAATTGCATTGGATGCTGGTTGATCTTGGAATTGCTGTGACAGCACTGCTGGATATACTGTAGCCAGGAAGCACTTGATGATGTCCCATCAGCTGTTCATTTACTAAAATCTGGAAACCATATTGAGAAAAAATAATTTGAAATGTGTACAAGAATTGTACTTACACTGTAACTTGACAGCCATAACTAAATGCCACTTTTAATTTGGCAAATTGAAAATATTTCCAAATTATTTTTGAATCATTTTTGATTGGCAAAAAATCTGTGATCTGTGGCATGTACTTGCATGTTTCTTGCTTGTAGGGGAGTTCATGGTAAGTTTCTGTGGGAAGTGTCTGCTTGTGTTGTCCAAAAAGTCGGATTTGTTACCCAGCATGCAAGTAGCCAGTCTCACGCACCAAGTTGAGACATTGATTTGATTACAGAATTGCACAAGTCTGGGTGATCGGTGGCTTTCGCCATGTCAGGCACCTCTGAGAGGAGCCTCTGCACGCAATTCATTGCAAAAGTTACAGGTAGTTGCATCATACAAGTTCCCTGCTACACATGCTGAGTGAGCAGGGGGCCTTCTGGAGGTGAGTTTCTTATGTTCCTCTGCCAAATTGGCAATTGATGACCAGACCTGATTTAATATGTCCTTCTTTGGTCCAGATGTCCAAGACATTCCTTGCATTAGATTATGGCTACTTTGATGTTTTATTTAGTCCAAGTTCTGCTATTAATTTAATATTGACAGATAGTTAGTCTATTCTGATTGTTTCTAAAGATATTTGAACAGTACAATTTTTGGAACACTTGGACTATGCTGTAAGTGGCACTTGGTTACTCTCCAAAGAGCAAAAATGTTTGTCAATGTGTGGCTGATGGAGCAGTAACTGAGTAAGCCAGTGCTGTACCTGCGCCAGTTACTCCTTTTCTGCTCATATTAACTACAACCTGAAATAAGAAAATGTAAGTAAAGAAGAACCACTTCTGATGTGAGAGGCTTTTCACTATAAAGATGACTGTGGAAATTCTCTATTTGTATTTGACATGAGTGAGAGGGATAATTTCACTCTTTCTTAAGCAGTTGTGTAATAGCTTTGACCACCAGGCCCTGAAAGTTGGGTGCTTCATTTGATGTAATGGAAAACATGCTATTTTAATGATAGTGTTCAATTTTAAGGAATTTAAAAAAAGGTCTTGCAGCTACCTAACATGCAGTTAGCATGTGGAAGTTAGTACAGCATGTGGTTTGAGGAAGGATACTATGGAAGATTGTCTCAGCGACCAGGTTTTATCTGATTATTTGCTGTATTTATGCTGCTTTAGTTGCTGAAATGTTATTTTTGTTAAAAACCATGCTTCTCTAAGGCAGGTGCAGATTTCTTTGCTTCAGTAAGTAGCGTTTGGCATCCACTAATGTAGGGTATATCTCAGTTTCCTGAGGATTTTGGGACTGCAGGTGAACTTGCAAATCCTGTCAGTTATTCACAGTTTGATTAGCAGAGAGAGGTTGCCAGTGAAGAACAAGGCAAAAATCTTGAGTACCTCCTCATGATCTGTTGTTACCAATTTGCCAGTCTTGCTCATCAGGAGGTACGTTTTCTCTGACCTTCCTTTTCTTATTATTCTTTGCTTCCATTGCCAAGATCAGCTCCATCCATACTTTAACCTTCCTGACCACATCCCCATACAGGCGGGCAGCATCCCTATACTCTTCCCAGGATACCTGTCACTGCATCTGCTGCCTGTGTGTTTTCTTCTTGCTGTTTAGTTTGAACTGCAGGTCAGGACTCAGCCATGCTGGTCTCTTGTCTCCCTTTCCTCATTCCTTACACCTGAGGATCAGACACTTTTGTGCCCTATGGAAGCATCCTTAAAGCTCTGCCAGCTCTGTTCTGCTCCCTTGTCCCTGAGGGGAGTTTCCTAGGGGGTCCTGTTGACTCCTTGAAGAGCTGGAATTTTGCTTTTCTCAAATTCAGTGTCCTGACGTTACATTTTGGGTGACCATATTGCTCAGGGCTGCGAATTCCAGTACACGATCTCCACAACCACAACCTAGACTGTCTCCAGTCTTGATGTCACTGATGAACTCGCTTGCACTGGTGACCATCAGGTCCAGTATCGCATTCCTTCTGGTAGGGCTGCTTAACTTTTGTAGAGGTAAGTAATGAGAAATGGGAGAAGGAGTAGTCAACAGAGAGGCCTAGTAAGTCCTGAAGCTCTTGCAATAACTTTACAACATCAAGATACCAGCCTGATGTTTCTTGTTGTTTCGCCCTAAGACAAAATTGCTTGCTTGGTGTAGTCAGAAGTCTAGGATTTAATCTAAATAGTTTTCTACCAATTTAAGCTTAATCGGGTTTTTTTAAAAACCTGGAGTTTCCTTTGACAGCTGTAAAGTAAAGCAAATGAAACATTTCTGTCTGGTGCAGTAATGGGCAGATCCCTGCAAATGTAGGATGTGAGAATGTGCTGCAGCTCAACAGCTTTGGTGAAATTTTGAGGCTGAGAGAGCTTGGAGAAGAGAAGACTCCAAGGAGAACTTATTGCTGCCTTTCAGTACCTAAAGGGGACTTATAAGAAAGATGGGGAAAAACTTTCTATGAGGACCTGTAGCAGTAGGACAAGGGGTAATGGTTTCAAGCTAGAAGAGAAGTTTAGACTAGACATAAGGAAGAAATTTTCTTTGCTGAAGGTGGTGAAATCCTGGAACAGGTTGCCGGGAGAGGTGATAGAAACCCCATCCCAGGAAACATTCCAGGTGAGGTTGGATGGGGCTCTGAGCAGCCTCATCTAGTTGAAGATATCCCTGCTCACTGCAGGGCATTTGGACTAGGTGATCTTCGTGGTCCCTTCCTATCCAAACCATTCGGTGATTCTATGAAATTTTGCATTGACTGATGTTGCAGCATGTGCTTTGGACTCTTATCACCGTTTTAAGCAAGGAGGAAGTAGCGTGCTTGAAAGAAGCCTAAGAGTGCTCCACAGTGACCAGGGAATCACAGCTGACTCTTCAAGAAGCTTTGTCTTGTTTGTTAGCCCTGTGCCACTTCAGTGTCCTGTTTTCCTCCCTGTCTGTAGGCTTCTTGCTTATTCTCTGTTATCAGACGTAGTTCTTCAGATGCTCGTTTTGTGTGTGCTTTCTGAAAGCTGAAGAGCAGCTGATCTGTTTCAGTACAAGTCTTGGCTTCCCTTTTCCCTTCTCTGTGTGAGCCTCCTATGCAGGACTGTTAAACCTCTGTTTGAATTAACAGCTTTCTAACAAAGTACAGGAGAACCTCTGTTTGTATTAACAGCTTTCTGCAGAGCGATGACTACTCACCTTCAGTCTTTGACCTCCTTCCAGGACTTGATAGCATTGAGTAAAGCAGTGAGGTTGCAGCTTTTATGTTTGCCTGTACTTGTTTTTTATCCTCAGGAAAAATACATTTTCTTTGAAAGCATTGTAGTAACTAAGACAGAGGGGAGGGGCAGGTAATTCTTATGAAGATTTGCAGATAATAGGTAATCTGTAATGTATTGATACTGAAAATGTTGGCAAATGAACTCTCTAAGACTTGTTCTGGAGTTTTAAAAAGCAGCATCCTTAGTTTCAGTGATGATTATAATAGTCTATGAAACACTTTATACAGAAAACATACAAAAGCAATGTGTTACTCAAACCCACTGACAACAAAGTAGTTCTGCAGCTCAGTGGTTACTGCCCCTGAAGCTGAGATGGTGGCTTAGTAATGTTTTTTCTGGACCCCACAAATGTTGCATCACTGCTGTTTATGCTTATGATTTTATATGTGAACATACAAAATAATCTTGGATAGATAACCTGGAAAATAGTTTGTGAATGCATTCATCAAGCATGTGACTGCAGTCTGTTTTCTGTTTGTTTGGTTTTGGGCTTTTTATTTTGCAGCCTATGGAGAACACCGCTAGCCTTGAAGTTCCTATGTTAAAGCGGTTTAAGTAAAAGTGGGAAGTGGTCACTGGAAAATTTGACCCAGACCCAAAGTTAGGAATAAAAGTAATAAAAATGATTCAGTAACGTTAATTTTTCGGTATTGTTTGTAGGAGGAATCATTGATCTGCTGAAAAACCTGTGTATCACAAAAAAGTAGATTTTTTTTTTATGCAAATGTGAAGATTGGTGTAAATGGGAGGTTTGATGGCATCTAGATCTGTAGATCGGCAGGATTACAGCACATCTTTGTGCAGCTTGTTAGAGGACTAGATAGGGAAAGCAAAGGACAGCCTCAAACAAGGGACAGCATGTTCCTCTACTCAGAATGAAGAATCAAGCGATTAAGAGATGATGGTGGGAATGTGAAGAACTGGGCTGGAGCACACAGACAAAAGAGACAAAGCAGAGAGTCGGTATTGGTGACTCAAGAGGTGGGACAGGATGGGAATCAAAGCATTTCTGAATCATTGTTGGCTCCCCAGGGCACAGATGGCACATCAGCACATGGCTGCCAGCCTAGTCAGCATCCCTCATCCACAGTCATTCCTGGCTGGAGCACTTGGGTACCTATGTCTGAATGCAGGGCACACTGCTGGGACACACTCCTTTTGTGGTATAAGCTGATACTGAAAATGGCGGCAGGTACACTCTGAGACACGTTTTGGAAATATAGAAAGCAGAATCATTTATTTCGGTGCTGAGCAGCAAGAGGGAATGATTTTCATCAATCATGTGCAATGAGACAAGAGATGGGGCCAGAATATATATGCAAGCTTCTGTGCATATTTATAAATCCTCCCTGCATATTGTGCTACTTTCCAAAGACTAATTTTATTATGAACTTAAAACAGCCAAGTCTGTCTCCGCTATGAGAGCTTCAGAGCTAGCTCTCTGTTTATCGTTGGACTTTTTAGATAAGTAAAAAACCAAACCAAAACAAAACAAAAAAACCCCAAAACATTGAGTACAGCACTATTTTAAAAACATACTATATCAGAACAGTCTCTGTCTGTCTGCCTGTCTAACTTTAAAAAATGCTGCCACTTAGATATCACTTAACTGAAGTGAGTTGGAAAAACAATTCTACAAAAAAACAACTCTACTTAATTCAAAATATTCTATTCTCTGCAGTAACAACCACTTCTTGTATCAAAGTGAATGAGTGGGATCAGTTTGGTATTACTCTGAACTTACTTTTTGCTCTGTAAGCTGCTTTCTGAGTTTAGTTTTTGCTGCAGTGTCACAGCATCTTTTGTTACTGAAAAGTACAGATGGGCACTGTTGGTACCAAAGCAAATGCAGCAGCTGGTGAAAATGCCAGGGGAGGGCCACCTACCTTTTTTTTTTTTTAAAGAAAAAACATTAGCAGGTCAGATGGCAAATCCTGCAGCTAAGTTTCATGTGACCTTGGTTCTTAGTGTGATGGTGTGGGGGATGTGGAGAATGCTTGTTTTACCTGCTTAACAAATGCAGGATGCTTTGGCAGTGAGCTTCATGGTACTTCTTTCATTTTTTGGAAGATGTACCTGTAGCTTAATATGGGTGATTTTCCCAGCATGTACTCCTAATGCAGGAACCCATCACCTGTGCTGTGTTTGTGTTGCAGGAGAGGGTGCTGTTCTAAACATCATGGTAAGCAAACAACAGAATGGACTAATATTTGCTAATAGCAAACTGTACGCTAATTAAAAGAACAAAACACTCTTGAGAGTCTAATAACATATGTCCATGTCTGGACCTTTTACTAATGAGAGAAGAAACGTTCCAGGAGAACTAATAGAGAACATCCTGGACATCTGCATTAGGGGAGCAACATTAATCAGGAACATAGGAAGCGACCCCTCCAGAAGAAGATTCTCTGCCCACTGAACATGCATGATAAAATTACTTGTGACTTTTTGTACTAAGTTGAGTGCAGAAGCTCCTCTCGGAGGTGCTAAGAGCTATGGAAGCCCACATGGCACGCAGACTTGAGCAACTCTGTCTCAATTTGGCCTGTGAAATTCACTATTCACATGCTGGATAACAAATCCAACTTTCTGGACAACATTACTTTCTCATCAAGGAACCAGAAATATCCCTGGTTCATCACACAAAGTTGCTGAGTGCTAATGAATTTCTGGGTCTTCTTGCTTTTACTGTTATGTAAATAATGGAGAGTTTGCCCTGTTCTGCCCATACTTGCTTGTGTGTCTTTAAAAAGTTTTATTTGTATTCTCAGGTCTCTGTTCCTAAGTAGTACTTTTGCCTTCAGGTGTTTTGCAGTCAAACATGCTGCTACATATTGGTCTCTACTTTCTACCATTCGCATTCCACTTGAATATTTTCACAAGAAACATAAAAGCTGAAGACAGTCCCTGGATGATGAATGCCTCGTAGCAACACAGTTGAGGCAAAATGCCAGAGCTTGCTGCTGTTTCTTAAGCGTGCTCTGCAATACACAGAGATCGCGGCATGCAGAGGCGTAGCTGCACAAGCTCTGATCCTTTGGTGCATGCACTAAGAACGGCAAAGGTGTCAGAGCACACACATGGGTACATGTCCTTTGAGAGTCTGCGGGCATTACACTGTGTAAATGTCCTGGTAGTGTTCCCTTGTGATAGAGGTGTACGTAAGGATCATTTGCAGTGTTGGAAGATGGACTGAATGATTAATTTTATACTTGTTCCTAATTAGGTATTTTATCAATGTCAAAACTTTTTAAAGAGTTTTAGGGCTGGGCTGGTAAAATGTGATTTGAGGAAACTTGCTCTGAGGGATAGTCTTAGTCTCTAGACTGCAGTATTGTGGTGTTCTAGGACCATGGCTCTTATGTATTCAGCTTGCACATTGTAGAACGTTCCTGTGCAACTGGATGGGTACTGAATTGGAGCGTTCTGTAAGGAGGATCTCACATCCTACAGGAGAGTCATGTTGGGGTGCCCTGTGCCAGGTTTTCTGAGGGTTTTCGCTTGCTCAAGTGAAAGTGGACTGAGGGCATTACCTGCTCTGTCAAGAAAAGTGGATGTCTTTGCCTTTTGGGAGGTGTGTGTGACTGAAGGAGTCCAGCCACTGACTGAGTTGGGTGCAGAGGTTATTGACTGGCCTTGTCAGCGGAAGACACAGTGTTCCACCTGCCTGTATACGACTTCTCTTTCTTTGTTTTTGCTAATATGCTTGCTTATAGGAGGGAAAAAGGGGCTGTGAGGATAAAATGAATGCAAGTCATTGGTTTGCTTCCATCTTGTATGGAAAATGCTCGTGTCATTGTGGGCCCGGTTCCAAGCCCTAAGTTTGACAACTGAAGAAGTGTTTCCTTTCAGTATATGGGGTGTTACAGAAACAGGTCTTTCTTACCTTTGTATTTCTCAATTACCCCTTCTTTCAAGGTGGTAACCTTAGGTTCAGTACTCGCCCTGTGTAATTGTGGTAAAAGAGTGAGTTTAAGTGTTTTATTTTTCTTTAACTTCCAGGATTTTTTTTCTCCTTATATAGTAGATTTTCCCTCTTCAGTTTCTGTAGAGTGGGAGCTGGACATCTTGCTAGGGCTGAATTCCCACACCAGGGTTTGCTGCCTATAGGCAGGGAAATCGGGCAGGTAGCAGGAGGCTCTGGGTCGCTTAGGCAGTGAGAGGGCTTTTCAAGTGTATTCTTGATCTGACAATATTCTTCAGGATGCAAACAGAGGCTGTCTTGTGTGACAGCACATTATCAGGATACTTTTCCAATTCGTAAAGTCTAAACCAGCCTCCATGCACAGCCCAGCACTGCTGGGCATCTCTTTGACATTCGCTCTTTGGCTGTGTTTTTTGTTGTGCAGGATGGTGACTGCCAAGGCGTGGGTTCTGAAGAAGCATTTTGAGGGTTCCCCCAAAACCAGCAACTTCGACCTGAAACAAATAGAGCTGCCAGACCTAAAGGATGGAGGTAAGTGAAGTGTTACCTGTTTTTATTTTTCCTGGAAGTTGTGTGTTTGCTGATGAATGGCTGTGCATCTGTAGAACTGTTTGTATGTTTCTCTGGCTTGGATTTTTGAAAATGGGTTGGCATGGCTTGTGGGAAACAATGCACCTTAGCAGTGAAGGGTGACCCTCAAGAACATTTATAGTGATGGGCTTGGTGGGTTTTAAGACTTGCTGCTTCTTATGATACTCTTAGAAGTAGCAGCTGAGTTCTTCTAACTCCAGCACACAGCAGCTGTAGCAAACCTTTCACAGTCTCACACTGCCTAATCACACGTAGTACCTGGTGGTAAAGGCATTCACATGTGTTTGCAAGTGAAGGCCGTTGCTGCAGTGATGTACTCTTGAAAACAACAGCCTTAAGGAAACAGAATTCATTTGATGTAGAAGGAGAGAACTGAACCATGACACAGAGCAAATGAGATACCTGTAGTAAAGCCTAAACATGCTTTACTGGTGAAGGTTTAAACTAATTCATTTTGGAAAATCCTTTGGAGAAAATTGGAGAAGATGGTAGCCTCTGGGAGCAGGTTTTCATTGGAGTTTTTCATGCTGGTGGGGAAGGTATTGTGGGTAGAGCTGGGAGTGAACAGGGTGACTGACAGTGAGCCTGCAGCTGGAAGGTCTTGGGGCTGGAATTAATGCTGGCTGGTCTTTCATTTTAAGAAGCATTTAGGGAAGACTTGGGTCTGCATTCAACATCTGTTTATTTGCCAGTGCTTATTTGTTATATTTGACCCGTTGTGACAGCAGAAGAGAGCAATTAAAAAGAGAAAAAAATGCATGTTTTATTCCTGTATTTGTCTATTTTGAGAAGAGTAGGGAATACAATAACTTATTTGTGCAAGACCTGTTGATAAAAGAATGAACCTTGATTTTTGGCTTCACGTGGACGTCCCTACCATAGTATCTTGAACTCAACCCACCACTTACCCTTTATGAAATTTACTCCAGTTTAGAAGGTGGACCAAAGAAATTACATTAAAGTAACAGTTATGCTTATAACTTAAAGATTTGAAAGGTAATTTCCACTTATCTATACTTAAAAGTATTTTTATAGCATGTGTACTTCTGTACTATTTGGACAGACTTAAAAATTTTATGCCTGTGGGTTTTTAAGAACATGGAGTCATTTCTTCTTTCCCATTTTAGTTCCTACAGCAAGAAGAGGCATAACTTAGTACTAGAAGGAGAAAGCCTTTCTTGTTCACATTAAGTTACATGGCCTTGACTATTCTTGTTCACTCTGAGTAATGGGAAAATATTTATATCTGCATGTATTTTTAGCATGTACTAGCTAGACCACTGTAGCGCAGGCAATGAGAAGTATTATTATGTGGATATGAACAGCTAAAACTGCTGTATGTATGAGAATGTAAGTTAAAATTTGTTTAACAGTACATTTCACAAGAACTAGTGACATTAGGGACAGTAAGGTACATTAGGCTATCTAGAAACGATAGCCAAATGCTTTCTTTTTAATGGCAGCAAGGTTGTGTTTGTATTTGAGCTGTGCCAAGGTTTCTTACCGCTCTCTGGTGGTTGAATCATGGGAAGGCACTTTATAAATGGGTCGAAAGTAAGTTTATGTTTTACTCAGCAGATCTGACCACTTGAGCCTTCTATAGAGAGAAAAAGCAGATGAAGCAAAACAAGGTTGAGAAGAAGCTAGCCTGCTAAAGAGCCACTGCAAAGGTGTCATTTGTAATAGCACAGCAATAATCCAGACTGATGTAATGAATGTAATAGTAATTTCTGCTAGTTTTTCCCTGAAGGATAAAGGGATATGGGGTTTTGAGCTGTCAGGAGTTCCTATAGCTTTTATTGAAAGTCTGACTTGTGGAAACTATGCTTTATTTCAGTGGTAACGCCCATGAATTTGCTTTGTCTTTTGTTGCAGAGTTGCTGCTTGAATCAGTGTTTCTCAGTGTTGATCCTTACATGAGGTATATCTTTTTCTTCTTTTAAATCGCTGACTAAAATACCTCATTTGATTTCCCACTTAAATCTCAAAAGAACATGTACTAGGATCATCCTTTGTTGCTAGAGTCCCAGATGCCTTTGTCTGCTTTTCATAAAATGTGTGTAAATCGCAAGACTCCCAATACAGAGGTATGCTAGGTTTAGCCAGATGTTTGGATAAAAATGTTGCAGCTGTAGACTTTTCTTGGACTCTGCTGTTATTCCTTCTGTCTCTTTCACTGGAATGTAATGGGCTCAGATGAGACTACAGCCCTTTTGCAGTAGGTGCTTCACTTATCTTAGCAACTTTGTACTTAAGGACACATATTCTAAGTAGGAAACTGTTGATATGCTCACATTAATAGGTGGTAGTACAGGCCCAGGGAGGCTGGGTAGTTTGAACATGTCTGGTGGACCCTTGTGTCAGAAGTAGCTCTTTGGAGTCTCAGCCTTCATGTAGTGGTGGACCATGCTGGGAAGTGTAATGCTATTGTGTCCCCAACAGTCTAGCCCAGTGTTCAGTCCAGATGGGATGCTCAGCTTATGGTTATGGAAAACACCCAGTTATGCCATAACAATGACAAGCTTTTTGCAATCTCTTCAACATCACTGCCTGTGGTTCCTTTCTGGGTCAGAAAGTAGCTACTGCGTCATAGCGTTTCTAGGGCATTGTTAAGGTGCTTGCAGTAAGCCATCTCTCTGCCTGTGTTACAGACCTTACAGTCAAAGGATCATGAAGGAAGGGGATGTAATGATAGGCGCACAAGTTGCCAGGTAAGTATCTTCAGTTCTTGTTAGCAATTCACATGGCAGATCTCAAAGGAAGGTACTGACATTCGAGATATTTTCAGCCGGCATTACCTTTTTGTGACAAGTCTGCATACTTCTGCAACTGTATTCTTATCTCTAATTGATTGAAATGTGTTTTTTCTCTAAGAACTCCTCTTTTTCTCCCCCTCTTTTTTACTTCTTGGACAGCTTTTAGGCCTCTGATCTGGCGATAATGTTTTCAAAGGAAATTTTTACAAGCAGAAATATGAAGGACCAACCATTGTGCTTGCCAGAAGTGTCAACTTTCCATTTTAAAAATCTGCTGTGCTTTTAACTGCATGCCTGAAACCATGCATGCTACCAACTCCAGCTAAGAGTACCTCAGAATCATCTAAGATACAGCTCTAGCCAAAGGGATATCTAATTTTAAATCCGTCCTTTCCCAAGCTTCTGGTAATTTAGCTACACAGATGCTTTCCTTTGTCAGTTTGTTTCTCCTGTGTTGTCTTTAAGGTGATTCCCAGGAACATCTGTGGCCTTTAACTCTTGTGTTTCTCTGCAGGAACACCAAGGGCTTTTTCTCTTTAATAAATTATCTGGCTGGGATAAATTAATAACCAAGTCTGCTGAACAGAAGGCTAACTGTTTTCAATATTCAAAGCTGATTACCTATTCCTTCCCAATGTAGTTTTCTTGTTGCACTGAGAAAGTTGAATTTTCATTTTGCATAGAGACACAGCAAGTATAGACTCCTCCCTGTTATTAAATACTGCTTTCTGTCTGGTTTTGTTACCCCAGGAGGTTCCATCTTCATGATCTTCGATCTTTAAATGAGGTGAAGGTTTTCTGAGAAGGGAACTACTTGTCACAGCTTATCTGTGTCGTATTCCTTTTCCATCCTTTAATCCTGGCATCCTCTTTTCCTGCCTTCTAACTCACAGAGACCTGGTCTGAATTCATACCAGAGTGGTGCTAGTCAAAAAAAGGCCTGGATTTGTTGTGGGCAGGACTGAACCTGGAATCATCTTGCCCTGTATCCATCTGGCAATGAGAAATTTTAGACATTTCAGGAAAGACACCAGAAGCCTGCAGCATCAGTAGCTATGGGCTAGATGTCCTGAGTGTGAAATGTTAATTTTTTTCACTTCACAGAGCAATAGGACTACAGGAGAGAAGAGTCAGTAATGCTTTGTCTCTAATGTGGTATTCTTTTTTCTTCTTCTTTTAAACAGGATTGTAGAAAGCAAGAATCATGCTTTCACAGTGGGGACCTTTGTTGTGGCCAGAAGTGGCTGGAGAACTCATTTTGTGTCTGATGGGAAAGACCTGCAACTTCTTCCTTCCAGTTGGCCAGAATCACTCCCTAAATCCCTGGCTCTTGGGACAGTTGGCATGCCAGGGTGAGTTTCCAGATCCAAAGGCAGCTGTTCCCTGGATTTTGCTCTGCAGGGTGTTTCTGTATGACCTTTTTCACTCGTCTTATTCTACCAGTATGTTGTCTGCTCACCGTGGTAAAGCACGAGTGTTCTTCCAAGTTGACCTTAAGCTGTAGAGAGCCTGAAGTTGGGACCATCTTCTAGATGAGAGGAGTTTTGCCTTAGAGATTATGGTTGTTGTAATAACGTAGGAAGAGAATCGAAGAGGGGCTGGAAAGAATCCAAGTTCAGTCTGCATTAACCTTAGTGAAAAGTCTCAAGCTTCACCTAGGCTCATCTGCTTTTGCTAATTAGTCTCTTTTGCTATCATTGTATTTCCAAAATTGTCTCCAGAATGGCAAAAGACAGTTGTCATATCGTGTAGCACCTTTAAGTTGTACTGCAGCAGACAGAGCTGCTGTGCTGCAGAGTCTGTATTCTCTGAGTCATCCTCTCACATTTCTTGTCTCTTTCTCTGTAGTTTTGTGGGAGATCAGGACTTGGTCAGTCCTGTTGACACGTAAGGCTTTCAAAATGATTGTAACATTGTGCATGATGCAGAACTTCCCAGGTTTCATTTTTACATAAGGCAAAATGCATGCTTTTCCAGACAGCTGCTAGTTGGATTCAGTTCAGCCTTTCAGTTCGGACTCAGTGGGAAGCTCTAAGCTTGAATTTAGCGGTTTAAAGAAAAGCTTTTTGAGATTCTAGAGCAACTGATCGTGTTACTTCGGGAAGTTTGCAGAGCCGGATGTCATTCAGTATTTATATGATGAGTGGAAGGTGCTTGAGCTAAACTTCAGTGATTCCTAGAGATTACTCTTCACCCTGTGGTTGTAGCTGTGCACAGTAGTCTCTCAGGAACACTGTGCCTCTCATTTCAGCAAGGTTTTGCCATCATTTTTGGTTTTTCTGCCAGCTTTTATTTGTGATGAGTATCATTTAAGCCTTGCCTTGATCTGATAGATACCAGCTGTCTACTGATCTCTGCCTAGCTTGGGTTTATTCTCTCTTCCAGGGTGTAACTGAGTTGTCACTTCGCTGAGTTATCTCTGTGTTTCTATTGAGTGTGAGAAAAGCTGTTGTCAGCTAAGGTAGTTGCCACAACCTGTTTCCCAGTAGTGTATCTTTTTTTTCTGGGATGGCGGTAAAAAAGCCAAATTAACAGTGTTTGTGTTAGTTTTTCTATTTTGTAAAGGATGAGGAAAACTCTATCTTGTTCTGGTTGTGATGATATTTTGGTTCACGTGGTCAAGTCACATCTCTTTGTCTTGTGTTTTTTATTCATCACTGAGCATTCTTTCTTTTTCTTCATAGTCTCACTGCATATTTTGGTCTGCTGGAGGTCTGCAAGATGAAGCCAGGAGAGACAGTGCTAGTTAATGCTGCAGCTGGCGCTGTGGGCTCTGTGGTGGGGCAGCTCGCTAAAATTGGGGTGAGTGTCTCATATTTGCTCCTCAGAAGGCTTACCTGAGAAACAGGGCAGCAACACCATCAATGGTCAGTAGGGCAAGCCTACAGTAAAGTCTTGAGATGGAACTTACTCCTGAAGGTGTAGCAAAGGTAGCTGAGTGTTTCCTAGAGCTCAGGAACTCGTATGGTGATGATAGCCTGACTTTAAGGTTAAGCCTTCCACACAGCACTCTGTGAGCATCAGCCCACATTGTGATGGGATGTTTAGAAATGTCTTTTTCCTTTCCTTGCAGGGTTGCAAAGTGGTTGGCTGTGCTGGCTCTGATGACAAGGTTGCCTATCTGAAAAAAATAGGCTTTGATGAAGCCTTTAATTACAAGACTGTTAGATCTTTGGAGGAAGCACTGCATAAAGCCTCTCCTGATGGCTACGACTGTTTCTTTGACAATGTGAGTTCAGAGAGGGTACCTTAACCTGAGCAGACTCTCATTTTCCTTTAACTATAGCAGGATCTCAGTATTGATAATTGAGTTCCATCTAATTGAGAATAGGGCTCCATAAGAGCTTAATGCTTCCCTTTTCCCTTCCCATGCTTATTTCTGTGGCTGATGTGGACAGTAACAGAAAGAACAAAGATCAAAAGGCAAAGCTGGACTGTTGGCAATGTTTGAGAATGGAGAGGGAGAAGCTTTCACTCTCTGGAGAGTGGCACGTTTTATGGAGATGGAGGTCACAGTCAGTGTTTAACATGCTGAACAGAGAGAGCTCCAGTCCATTCCTAGTCCCACCTTGGACCACAGGCAGTTCTCTGCTGTTGCTGGAGGGGGAGTGAGCATAGATGGCCCCACGTTACGTGGTCCAGGTGGCTACACTGATACCTGTAAAAAAAACTGTTGCAAGGCTCACTTGTAGAATTGCTGGATTGGCCCGAAAAGGGTTTCTGACCTCTCCCAATTACAGCTGGAGTAAACAGGGGCTGTGGACTGTTCTCAGTAGGCTGTTTGAATGTGACCATCTTGTTCTGGAGGCTAAGAGTATGGATGCAGTCAAACCATATCAGTTTGCCTTCAAGCCAGAGAAAAAGCTTGCACCTTTTCAATTTACTGTTATAGCTAAATATGCGTTATGCCTGATAATATAATACCTGGCACTGGGGCATTAGCTGAGGTACTGGCCTGAAACTCCCTGTCTAGCTGCACAGTTTAAAGGGCAGCTTTCATCACCCCTTTAGCATGCATTTCAAGCAGTCTGTCCACCAATGCAGGGATGGCAGCGCCATCTTTCTGTGTGGATTGCAATGCACCCACCTTGCCCTGGCAATCAGTATGAATGCATGATGATGCCAGGGTAAAGCGCTTGTCCTTGTGGCAGGAGATCGTGGTTGCTTTGTCTTACACATCCAGATTTTGTGTCCTGTGCTGCTAAGGTCTTAAATAGATTTTATGGTCACATCCATTCCCTACCTTCTCACTTTTTCTTCAGAGATCTCTCCAGCAATAAATTTTCTCACAGCTTTTCTCCATGAAAAAGTTCTCAACACAGCACAGCTCCGTTCAGGAGAAGAGAATAATTAAGTAAAAACTTGACATCACCATCATGTGAAGAAGTAAAAGTACAGTCTGGAGTGGGGAAAGCAGAGGTAGTGCTTCTTGGTGCCCCTAAACATGCCCTTTAGGAGGAGGCATCTAAGGGCAAGTCATGTCCAGCACTTCCACACCAAGCTTGGTGAAGCAGATTCAGAATTAAAACCAATCCCTGTGTTCATAACTAATTTTTAGAAGAGTGAAATTGAGTCGTAGGTGTTGCCTAAGCGAAAGGGTTTCTGCAGAGCCTTTGGAGTAGTTGAACTCATCTCTCCTCCCCTTGGTTGAGCCTGTCGGTGGAGCAATGCAAGGTTGGCAGGTTTTGGCAATTAGTGCCAAACACTGCATTGTCTCTAATGCTGCACGTGCTCTGTAGGTGGGTGGAGAATTTGCCAGTATTGCTATCAACCAGATGAAGCGATATGGAAGGATTGCAGTCTGTGGAGCCATCTCTCAGTACAATGACTCTGTGCCTCAGAAAGGTGTGTACCTGCTCTCTTGTGCCTAAAATTATTTCTTGTTTGGTGATGATAGAGAGAAAAAATTAGTGGGAGACTCTTGAGATTATATTGGGTGTTTCTGTATGCCATTTGAGTGTATGTACATGTGGACATTTAGGTGAAAAAGCGCTGCTCTGGGGCAGCGAGAGTGCGACCACGGTCCTTGTGATGCACATGCAGTCACTCCCCTTTATGCATTCCTTGTATCGGACAGAAAACATCAGCTGATCAGAAATTAATGAGAGACTAAACTACTTAAAATAGGATTACTCAGGGCTCTCAGCACATACAATCAATAGAAGGCAGGTGTGGTGGCATGATGTCATTTACACAGTACATACTGTTAGATAAGAGGATGGATTTCCCTCAGGGTTTTGGATGAGGCCACTTACATTTGTGGTTTTTTTCCCATAAGATTTCAGCTACTGGTGAAACTGCTGGGAATGTGGCTGAGTTAAATATTCACTTTCATAGCACTAAGCTTTCCAAATTTACCTTCTAGAAGAACTGGGAGGTCTGGTTTTTCTTTGATGGCTGACTGGCTTTGGACTCCCAGATCACTTTAAAAATGGGACAGGCTTTTGAGAGTGGGGAGACTATCACACAGTTTTATGACTGAGGGAACTGTTTTTTAATGTGTATAGTTTTTGAGATTAGGAAGAGCATGAGCACTTGGCAGCCTGTCAAACAAGCTGTCAAAACAGTATTTCCAGGATTGGGGTGAAGCTGAGGCCACTTTAGACCTGAATGAAACTGTTTCTGAAAGTGTTGAGTACCCCACAGCTTTACTGATGGAGCCCTTTTTTCTCTGAGTGACTGTCGTGAATTGTTGGTTTGGTGGTCTTTACTGGCTAAAAGCTCTATTTATACGTTGAGTCTTATTTAAAGTGAAACTGGTACTGCCGGTGGTTTGCTGGTTCCTTTCTCTTGCAGGTCCTTATGTCCAAGTTCCAATGATCTTCAAAGAGCTTCAAATGGAAGGGTTTCTTGTGGCCCGCTGGGATAACCGCAGGGAGGAGGGTCTGAAGGCACTGCTAAAATGGGTCATGGAGGTAGGGAAGGGATGGGTAGTTGTCTGTAAGGTGCACTCAAACCATGGCTTCCTTCTGTGCCAGGTACCTTTTGTCATAGCTGTTGAAGTGAGATCCCAGTGTGTGATACTTTTCTTCTGCCTGACTTGATCTTTGAGCCTTTTGGGGACACTCAGACCATACTGAACATGCCTGATTCCTTTTGCTTTGTTGAGACCTGCGATATTAACTTGGATGTATTCTGTAATACATGTAGGCTTTGAAAATGGATGCTTCCAGAGTAATTCAAAAGCATTCTCTGGCAATGAAGAGTTTCCTTTTAGAGTAACTCCTGTATTTTTCAGTCAAAAGTCTCCTTCCATTTGTAGCATGAGCAAGGATTCCCATTGTAGTGTTGAAATTGCTGAAGTTACTGGTAAGAGTGGATTAGTTTTTATGGAATTGGGAGCTGGGCTTTAAAGGAACTTAACAGGGATTTTCCTAAATTTTATTTTACTGTATGGAGGCTGAGTTTAAAACTTGGTTTATGGCTGTGAACACTAAAGGTTAAGAGGCTGTAGCTGTTACAAACACAAGGATTTGGGATAGCTCAGCTATTGATCACTGGGATTTGGAACTCCATGCTTCCCTATGGGTAGAGACAGGCCTGTCTCAGAGGAAGTAATCCCCTGCCTTCCATTGCTTGAAGACCAAGTAGCACTAAATCTGTCCTGGTATGTTTTTAAGCCAGTGACTTTTGCTCATTGTTAGAACTCCAAGCAGAAGGCCTTGCAACAAAAGTAGATCCTCTCAACAACCTATGTAGTCTTGCAGAGTTACAGTGGTGCTGCCAGCTTACTTATTTCAGATGAAACATACAAGGTGGAAAACTTTTGGTTGCAGTTTTGTCTCCCAAAGATGGTATAAACTAGGCAACTGGTGAATGAAAACTCAACAATTTTCTTTCTTACTTTCAACAGGGAAAAGTGAAGTACCATGAACAAGTCACTGAAGGGTTTGAGAACATGCCAGCAGCTTTCATTGGAATGTTAAGGGGAGAAAATCTTGGAAAAGCTGTTGTAAAAGTATGAAGGTCACATATTCCTTGGCAAGTGGCACAGAAGAATGTGATTCTGTTAAGTGGTTTTAACTCACTGGCCAAAAGGCATGTTTTGGCCTTTTTGCTGGATATTTGGTGACAATAATTTCTGTTAGTAATTGGGCTAATAAGTATGTACCAGTCATTTTGCTCTTGAAGAACCTGAGGATTGCTTCCCAAAGATATGTTTAAAAAAGTGTCTCAAAACTGCTGAACTTACCAGAACTGTCACATGTTTCATGGTAGCTTGAACCTTTCTAAAAGTTGGCTTATAGAATGGAAAAGCAATTCCAAAAGCTTTGCTAGTTGATGGCACATTTGGATGAATAATGTTTACCCATTGATTTGGTCCAGAACTTGGCAAGAGGGATTTTTTTAAACACTTATCAAGGAGTGAGGAACAGGTTAACAATACCTGGGGCTTCCCAGCTGCTTCATTGCCTGGCTTTTTTTTAATTACCTCAGTGAATCTGGCATTATGGAAAGAAAAAATAAACCTGTTAATGGATATTTTGCTTGTGTTACAGTTTTGTTCATGGAATGCCCTCGTCTTCACACAGAATGGCTAAAATATTACAAGCAGTGATTTATCACAGCAGATCTCACAGTACACACGCTATGGATAGATCTCCTGTTTGCTTGTGTAATTTGGGCATTGGTATCCAAGCTTAGAGTTGACCATGCCATGGTGTTCACCCTGGCTTTCCTGGAAAAGGAGATCATTATGCTGGTCCTAGCTGTGTTAAATTAGTGTCCAAGACCCACATGGTGCTGAGTGGAGGAGACACGAGGATGGGCAACAATAAATATTATGCTAATTGTATTAAAAAAGCTGGAACAAGAACTCATTGCTCACTAGGATACAGGTGGGTGATTCATCTTCGTCCACTGTGGAGGACTTCTTGCTTAATTTTTAGGTCTCCTTATTATCTACGAACAGGGAGCCTAAGTGGCTTTAATGTCTTTGCAGTGCCAGGATTAGGTGCTCTGTCTGTTAACAAGAAGAGATCACTTACTTCAGATGTAGATAACCGAGCCGTGCTGAATGGCCTGAACAAAACATAGGTCCTGAACTACAGGTTCACTGGCCACTGGGGAAATAATGCATTCTGGCAGAAGTAGGGGATAGGTTGTGGTTGCTTTATGGGGTTTTGTGAGGAAAAAGAATTGCCAATTTGGGTTAACTCTAGTGCTTTGATTTTCAACTGGCCTCTGAGGAAGATCTGTGGATTAACCAGTGCACAGTATGGCAGGTAAAAGGAGTTTGTTTTCAGTAGGCTTCAGATCTCCACTGCTCTTTGGTGGATTTTTATTGAGAAGTTTTCAGAGGCCTTGCAAGTCCTAAAATACTGAACTATTTAAGTCCAGTGAATTCATATCTTCTTTCAAGTAACACTGTGATTTGGAATGGCCATGTGGAGTTCCTGTCTCATTCATCAGAGTTGCAGAAAGATTTGTCAGTCAGAATAATCCTGGCTCAGTCTGCTTTCTCATAAAATACTGACCTGTATATTCCCCTTGCTATCTGCATATAGATTTCACGCTTCATGAATTGCAGCTGATTTTCCAAGGCTGTTTTAGACCCAAAACATATGTTCTTTTTTTTTTTTTTAAAAAGGCACAAACAGCTCCCTCCTAACTTCTGAACTTCAATGGGAGAGAGACCTATGTACTCCTGAAAATTCAAGTTGTCTGTTACGCACCAGCACTGGGAACACCACCGGCACATGAATAATGAGAATACCACCTCTCCTTGTTCAGTGTTATCTGGAGGTCTTGGGGTAGTTTCTCACTGTGAGCTTGGTTGTCCTCAAAGTTCCAAAGCTTATGGAGACCTGAATTTTTCCACAATGTGTTGGTGAAAATAAAAACAGATTTTGGCTTTTTACTTGACAGTTGTGGCAGCAAGAGTGTCAGTGGCACAAGGTAGGCTGAGGGTCACAAAAACTCTCTGTATTTCTCCCCTATAGTGATGCAAAATAACCCTATGAGTACAGTCAGTGTAGGGAAGTTGGAGGAGGTGCCGAAGCCCAGTGGAAAGCAGGGGCATAGGCCTTTTCTGCCTGCACACGATTACCTATACTTTTAGGCAGAGGGCTGGTAGTACCGTGGCAGTCCAACCTGTCCTACAGTGTGGTGCACAAGGCCTGTGAGCAGCGAACATTGGCTGCCCTTACCCTTCCTCCAACATTATCTCTCTGCAGGTGAGCTCTTGGTGGTCCCACTGGCTGTGAGAAAGTGTGCAAGGGATTGCTGGGGCAAGGTCCTCCTTGGCACTGCAGCAGTTCCTCCATTGGATGCATCTGCAGAGGCGAGAAGGGTGTCAGCTGTACCCAGGGTGCAGTGCCCACACCAAAGTGGCCCTGCAGCTGGCACTGTGCTGACAGTCATCTCTGGTCTTGTGCTGCTTCTCTGTAGTCCATACAGCCACGCTCTGCCACTACCACTACTCAAGTTATGCTTGGCAAGTAGGATTGACGGTATGATTTCTGAGGCTGTTTAGGATCCCAGTTCATTGAGATTATAACATGAGAGCAACAGGAAGAGTTTATTTAATAACCTTAAGTATAAACAGCTGCAGGCTTCATCATCTGTTGGCTAAATAGCTCTCCATTTATATGTAACAGTATTTCTAGAGCAGTGGTTTAAGGCATTAAGCAGTTAGGCTTGTGCAAAATGAAACAACCTCTAAATTAGAGGTGTCCTGTCTAATAAATATTGCAACTTTTGTGTCCTGTTCGTAAGCAAATTCCAGATGAGGCTGGTGGCAATAACCTGCCTGAGCTCAGGACACAGTGGGAACCTGACTAGAGAAGTTCACCATGGCCTGCTTCACCAAGAGTGGCTTCAGGAAGACCTGGAAAGCTGCTGTGAAGAGCTATGGTTTGCTGAAACCGAGGAGCTATTCCTGGAGTGCATTGCTGCCTGTTGAGCTTCTCTAATTGTCCTCCAGGGTGGGTACCCATAGGAATCAGGACATGGCCCAGCTACAGCATCCGTTCTCACATGAGCCCTGTTCCCCAGCTGAATAAAATCTAGGGGGATATCCAAACTTCAACCCCCTCACATCTCTGATGCATCCTGTATTGATGTGAGCAAGACATCCTTCAGCTCCTTTGCTCTTACCTTGCTGCCACAGCCCTGTGTGTTGCTGTTCATCCCTCACACCCCTGCCCTTGTAGACATCAGCAGCTCCTAACAGGTCCCTCACAGCTTAGCTTGTTGCTGGCCACTACCTACACTGTGGGGATATGTTACTGCCCCTATCCTCAGCCCCTCACTGCTAGCTGAACACTGGGTCTGCTTCCTAGTAAGGAAGCCATCCCACTGAGATGCTGAAACTGACCACTGCATTCACCCTGTCAGCAGGTTTCACAGAGGAATGTTCGTGGTGCCAA
The DNA here is from genome assembly GCA_033558185.1 of Dromococcyx pavoninus. Lineage (NCBI taxonomy): Eukaryota > Metazoa > Chordata > Aves > Cuculiformes > Neomorphidae > Dromococcyx > Dromococcyx pavoninus. Next base: position 16,067 of record JAUMJL010000504.1, on the reverse strand, counting down.
TCATTGCTTTTACCCCAGGGGGATTTGAAGGATGGAATTCTCAGAGGAATTAGAAACAAATGCACAGAAAGATGAAAAATCAGATTTGACTAATTCCCTGAGGAACTCAGAATCATAGAATCTTCTGGTTGGAAAAGACCTTTGAGATCATCAAGTCCAACTGCACCCATCATCCGCTAAACCATGTCCCTCAAAAACTCATTTACCTGTTTTTTAAACCTCTAGGGCTGGTGACTCAACCACCTCCCTTGGGCAGCTGTGCCAGTGCCTGACCACCCTTTCAGTAAAGAAATTCTTCCTAATATCCAGTCTGAACCTCCCCTGACACAACTCATGGACATTTCCTCTTGTCCTACCACCTGTTACTTGAGAGAAGAGATCAACACTCGCTCTGCCACAGCTTCCTTTCAGGTAGTTGTAGACAGTGGTGAGGTCTCCCCTCAGCCTCCTCCAAGATAAATAACCCCAGTTCCCTCAGCCATTCCTTGTAGGACTTGTTCTCCAGCCCCTTCACCAGCCTCGTCGCCCTTCTCTGGATGCACTCCCAACACCTCAATGTCCTTATTGTAGTGAAGGGCCCAGAACTGAACACAGTACTCGAGGTGCAGATGACATGAACTGACTTGAGGGAAAGGGGAATCACCCAAGCCTGGTCTAAAATTTCTTCTGTGGATGCCGTTGGACCCAGTGCCTGTCTTCTCCATCTCCCTAGAGTCTGTTCACACCTCAGACTCATCCACCCTATGCCAGATGTTCCAGTTCCTGGGGGCCAGGCAGACGGTGCCCCCTGGACTGTAGGCACTCTCCCTCCACCCATTCTCCGCTGGTCGCTTACCTAGGTACTTCCATCAACCCAGTGCTGTCAGAGAGGAAAAGGGACAAGGCATTCCCAGAGACGGTGTCTGTGAAAATGTACGTATAAGCACTCACTGCCACCTTGTGGAGACTGGCATCCGTCACAAATCTGTCTTCTGCAGCTGATGAAGGACACAAGGCTTCAGGCAGTTCTCATGCATTCTTCACCTTCTGTGTCTACTAACTTAGATCATCTCAGCTTTTCCTCTCCAGAGCAGGAAAAAAATGCATTTCATGTAGGTGTGCTTTGCCTGACATCTCCCAACACTTTTTCAAGTTCCTCAAACTCATCTAGATGACCCTTACCACATCTGAAGGCTTCTGGCTGGGTATGCTTCTCACCCGAGTGAAACCTTCATTAAGGATGCCACAGTATGGTTCAACCTCCGCTCAACTAAATTGACTGTGGCTCCCACTGCCTCCCCAGAGGTCTTTACCAGACTCTTCTTCCTGCCACAGTTTAGTGTTTGGTTTCCTGACTGAGAAAGGCCTACAGAGAAAGGTTTTATCAGCTGTTGGTGTACAGTCATTGCTTCAGATGAAGAGCGGACTCCATGCTGTGGCCAGGCTGCTGCTAAGCCCGGTGCCTTCGCAGTCCTGTGCTGCCTGTTCTTGGCTCTTTGATACATTAGGACCAGGGCAGTGATTGTGCCCCTGTACTCAGCACAGGTGAGGCCACAGCTCGAATGCTGTGTTCAGTTCTGGGCCCCTCACTACAAGACAGACATTGAGGTGCTGAAGCGTGTCCAGAGAAGGGCAACAAAGGTGGTGAAGAGACTGGAGAGCAACTCCTACAAGCAGCGGCTGAGGACACTGGGGTTGTTCAGCCCAGAGTAGAGGAGGCTGTGGCTGTCTAAAACTACCTGAAAGGAGGGTGTAACAGGGTGGATGTTGGTCTCAACTACTAAGTGAAAGGCGATAGGAGGAGAGGAAATGGCCTCCAGTTGCGACAGGGGAGGTTCATACTAGATATTAGGGTGGTCAGCCACTGACAGAGGCTGAGCAGGAAGGTGGTGGAGTCACCATCCCTGGGGGTGTTCAAAAAATGTGAGTTTCCCAGAGATCTGGTTTAGTAGTGGACAGGTGTGGTTGGACTCTATGGTCTCAAAGGTCTTTTCCAACCAGGCAATTTTAAGCGCATGATGGCAGTTTCAGAATGCACAGATGGAGTTAAGGAGTGTCACTACTTTACTGCAGCCTAATCATGCAAAGTTCCCTTGGCCCTCCCCTTCTACGATAGTCAGTCCTCTCTCATTAAGCCTAGCTATTCCAGCCATGTGTTCCAATTGCTGTGCTCAAGGAAGTACTTCTGCTGGCCAGCCCACTCAAAGATAAGTGAGCTACGTAACAGGCATGCAGACAAAACCATCTTGCTGTACTGGTTTGACAGCAGGGATCCCAGACATTTCATAGCCAAATGAAACAGATGGCAGTCATTACCTGAGGGGAGAACTCCTTCCTTAAGCCTTGACTCCTGGAAGAAACCTATGTATGTTGTTTCTTCTCTGTCATATACATCAATTTTCTTCCGAACATTCAAGCCACTTGGCCACCTACCAATTCCCTCTCAAAGGCATCTTTTGAGATCACTGGATCAAAGCAAAAGCAACGAGCCCTGTTCATGTTGGCAGGGAGATGAGAGAGTTCAATGGAAGAGTGACTCTGGCGCACTGCTGTCTGGCATTTGGTAATACTGACCTCACTCCTTCACATGAAAAACAAGCAAGCAAAAAACACACCCACCAAGCTCTCCAGGGTATTACTTAGTGCCCATGCATCACAGCACACTGCCCCAGCATGCAGCACGACTGATTGTACCCATTCCATTTATGGGAAAAAAATTATTTGCTCTATCTAGGCTTTGTTAAAGGCTGAAACCCCATGTTCTTGCCTCTTGGAAGACTCAGTTCAGTTCCTTTGCTGAACTGGGTTTCTATCCTCCCTGTATGGGCACTGTTGCTGTAGGAACTGAAACTCCTTACATCTCATCTACGTGTAACCATAAGGCTTTGTCCTTAGCATTGCAGGCAACAGAAAGCAAACTACAAACATTCAAATGCTGGCAAAACCACACATTTGAAGGGAATATGCTTTCTAGTTCCTTTAAAGGGGAAAGTTTACTGAACACACAGGTTGTCACTGCATTTCCTCAAGGAACCAAGCCTTAAAGAACAGCTCCTTCCAAACAAAACTATGCAAGTGATGTAATTGTGGTGTCATTAAAAGCCCACGGTATTTTTTAGTATGTTAAAAACATTCCTTGGGATCATCAGACAGACAGGAGACTTACACAAGATGGGCCCCAGTTAAACTGTAAATTTTGTGATATGAGACTAAAGTTTGTTTAGCTGTATGGTTAAATAGTGCAATATATCAGCATGATTTTTGAATAGGGAACAGGGAATTTCAGTAAATTAAGAAGCTTCAAGTCAGTTCCAGTTTAGAGCTATTGCCAGTAATTGGGATGAGTTGACAGATTGGCAGGTAATTTCTGGGGGACAATGAACTAGGAACCCTAAAGAACCTCTTGGAGCATGCACAGTACATACAACGAATGCCTTGGCATTTACTATAATGACATGTAAATATGGGATTACATACTTTATGCATAATGCACAGCTTTGTGTATAAATGAATGTAACAAACCCCTTGGCTCGATTTGAGGGAGACCTTCAAGCATCCAGTATTTGTACAAACCCAAATAAAAACAATGTCTCTGTCAAGGATGTCATTATTGGCTTATTGCATACCAAGGAAGAGACACATTTTGGAAAAGTTTGGACAAGTTTGGACAAGACACACATTTGGACAAAATGAGAAGGTGCTGAAGCACAGGTAACTGAAGACTCACTGCACTTTTAAGAACTGTTGTGCACCTCTGGTTTCAGCAAAGAGGTTATTGCAGCCTTACTGATCTTTCCCAATCCTATTTTGAGTTTCCAGCTAGTTCTTTGTCGCCCAGATCTTTCCAGACTTTTGCAGAGCGGCATCTTAAAGGAGTAAACAAAGCATTAAGTCAAAATCAACACATAAGCAGCAATTCCCATGAACTGCCCCTTTGCCCTGTGGTGAAAGGCAATGACCTGGTATAGACCCCCTCAGCAGCTATACTCTGTGTTGCTGCACATCTTATTAGCTTCCCTATTTATTGAAGACAAAGCTGGATTTTAAGAGCTCCTAAGTGAACTTCAGCTGGACTTTTCACCAAGTGTTTTAAAACCTTTCTTGCTTCCAGCTACCACCCATACAGAATAAGCAGGAACTGCTTTTCAAAGCAGTGGTTATTTGCAGATGGTGCAATGTTAATTGTGCATTCTTGCTCCAGCTCAATTTCACTCTCCCCACAGTTCTGTTTGTAGTACCACTTGAGGTAGCTGTTTCCCACTTCCCTGTGTGAACAGCCTTCTAAACATGCAGCTGCATTCCTCTCAAACAGCCAGAGCTGCACAGAAAACATCTCACATGTCCTTTTCACCTTGTAATGAGAACCTAGACATTACATCCAAGATCCTTGATGGTTCATCCTGAACTGAGGGGTGCTGTCACTTCTTAGACTAGAACAATCTTGTTTCAAACAGGGAACATCAGCAACAAGCTGTAGAAGGCCCTCACAGTCCTCAAGGGCCAGGAAATTCACGCATGCTTGTGAAATGATTGTTAAGTCTGAGACACACATGAGATCCCCACCCAAAGACAAGAGACTCATTCATTCCATACCATCTGCATATATAGCAGGAAGTCTTGCTTTTTCCATCAGCGGTACTTGATGGGCAGTACAGCTCACCTAGCTCTAGGCAAGCCAGCAAGAAAGCCATTTTGATATGGTGGAGAACACAGCAGTTCTCTTTGGTAACATTGAGAAGAGCAGCTGAATGATGTACAGAAGCTGACAGATCAGCATTAATCTAGGCAACTCAGTGCAGGTTTGGAGAACCAGAGTCCAGTTTACAGCCCAGCACAAAAAAGTGTTCAGTATGTTCTAGGAATGCAGTGGTGCAGTCAAATTAAGATGACAAGAATACATAGATCTAAATTATCTTGGGCCTACGACACAGTTTCACCTCTTCAGTCATTTGTTCCAGACTATTGCTCAGAAAAAAAGCAGCCCATCCCAGAGACTAAACATGCTTTGCTACTAGATCAGAAGGTACAACAATGGCAAGGCAAAAAGAAAAGGCAAAAAACGCAGAAGGTCTAAGTCCTACCTTACATTTCCATGGTAGGACTGGTATTATGTTCTGATAAATCTTAGCTTTGAGGTCTAAAGTGAAGTCTAAACGAATGACAAATCTAAAAATAATCTTTGATAATGAAAGAAAGAACCTATCCCACCCAGTGACAACCCCCTTTTCTACAGCTCCTAAAGTACCCTTTCTGTCTGCAAGTCAGACCACCCCTCTTCAGATTATGGCCTGGTGGCTAGCTCTGGAGCAAGGGAGCAACAGATTTCTCCTGAAGTGACTGTCATCACTACCCCATGCAATACAACTTTGCACCCCCAGCAATAATCCAGTAGTAAATCAGGATGCATTTGACAAGAGTTGCTGTATCCTGAAAGTACTCTGTTAACACAGGAAAAAAAGACCTTTATAACATTACAAAATTTCTCACTTTCATTCAAACACAGAGCAGTATCCAAAAGTGAAGAATTTACACTTTATTGTATGCATTTACACAGATCAAGTTAGCTAGGTTAAGTGGTCAAAGCTATCCCCATGTTTAGATTTGTTTTTTAAGTAGAAAAGATACAGGCCATAATTTAGCCAAAGCAGTCATGCTTCAATGTCTCCATGGCTGGAGATTAGACTAGACTTTTAACGGTCTCTTCCAGCTTCTCCTTATTGGCCCCAGAGAACTCCTGCACCTGTAAAGACAGATTGATTTTTAGAACTGTTGCATTCAATGTGTCATAACATCAAACACATGGCATCCAGATACATATACATCTACAACTCCACTACAACTAGGGTTTTTTTACCACCAAAACAGGAAGTATTTTGCAGATGTTCATCTATTCCTCTCCCACTCAACTCATGTAACAACTGGGACAAGAGACTATAAAGAATCACTTCAAGCTACCATTGCTGGAACATTCCACATGTACAATAAGGGAGAAGACAACTGATCCTGAACCAATGCTGTGTAAGACTCCAGTACAGCCTGAAGAGACTCTGGAGGTGACCACAGAGATGACGTAACTCAAAGGTACCTTGGGGTTGCTCAGGACCCTTACCAATCAAACTCTGGAAGGATGCTCCAAATGACCTGTCCCTGAGCCACACATTTGCTGCAGCACCCACATGAACTTGGTTACACTCAGGAGCACCTTGATGCCAGTGGTGCTCCAGATAAATTATCAAGAAACCAAGTTATGTAGTCTTAACATTCCCAATCTTCAAGTGTGTAGCTTGCCTGCTCCAGTTCCAAAAGAGCAGAGCCTACCTTCTTTCCACTCTTGTAGAACTGGAACGTTGGCATGCACTTCACATCACAGTGTGTAGCAACATCCTGGAAGAGACAGAAAAACTTCAGCTGTGCATGTTCTGAAGGATATTAAATTCAGAGCCCATTAGCTGCCTTTTGTTAGGTGATGGGACAAACCCATTACTGCTCAAAATGAAGCAAAACCACTTCTGGTAGACCTTCACTAGCAAAACCAGCACAGTGTTAACATGTCTGTGAAGTGAGCCTGAAAGATCCTCCTTTCAGCTTTTAATTCATGCAATAACAAAAACACATTTACTATACCTGCACTTGTTTGTAAAAAAACAGACCTGTGCATCAAAACAGCAATGAGTATTTAAAAGGCTCAAAAGCCCTACAGCAATTCTTGTCTTTCAACCCGACACAGTTCAAGTACCTATTCAAGCATTGCTACAACTACTACGCAGCAGAGAGTTTATTGCACTTAAGACATGAAAAGGGGAAACAGTGTCAAGAGCAGTGGAGAGACCAGACTGGTCACCAGACAGTTGTGAGACGTTAGTTTTAGGTAAGATTGCATCAAAGCAGCTTAAGGCCTTAGACTAACACTCCCTCCCAAAGTAGTGGGTCAGTGTTCCCAAGTTACATAACACAGGACATAGGGCTTCAAAATCAGGAGACAAGCAAGGCACTTTGCTTTGATGAGGTGTCTTCAAAAGCTTAGTTCTTTCCAGTGTAAATGCTAAATCTCTATCTACGCTTTTCAAATGTGACGCTATCTTTCATTTTGTTTCAGTATCTGCAAGGACATTTTAAGGAGTTCTTCACTTCAAACTTGTTAGCTGCCCTCTTAGCATCACCCCAGACCATACCTGGGCATCATCCACGTCGATTTCAATGAACACCACATCACTATACTTGTCACATAAACTCTAGAATGAGATAAGAGAGTATGCATTTAGAGTTCCAGGAAAGTGTTCTTTCAAGACACATTCATATACATTGTAAGGCTGGTGCTGCTTACCCTCCAGTGAAGCTTGCCTTGTTATCCTAAAGCAGCTATTTTACACAAGGCAAAAATCATTTTCTGCTCCAATACCTGGAAAATTTTTCAAACACACTCCCCACAAAGAAGATGCAAATATCACAAACATAGGTGAAAAGGCCTTCTCTTACAGCCTTCATTTGATTATCTGAAGATGCTACAGGTTATCTCATGCTTTAACCAGGAGCTAACCTCACCATCTAAGCACAGCGGGAGTCATTAACAATAACTGTACAGAAGCATACACATTGTTTCCACTCCACATCACATCTCTTGACGTAACGCAACTGTTACATCCCTATGGACCAGAGATATACGTAAGAATGAGGGCAGAAGTTAAACCACATTTGAGCTCCCATCTGTACCAAAGGCCAGTATATTTAACTCAATCTCAAAGTAGATACTTCTGTGGCTTTTCCCCTTTTCAGAAAAAGTGGCAATGACAGGTGGTAAGGGGACACTTCTTCATTTGTCAAGCAGCACCAACACGTTTGTTCATACTTTAAAATAGTTGCTAATAAAAACAGAAAGGTTACTTACATGGAAAAAAGGCTTGATCATTTTGCATGGTCCACACCACGTAGCAGAGAAATCAACTACTACAAGCTTCTCACCAGCAGCTTTCAGTTCTGCCTCAAATTCAGGCTATAAAAGAAGAACTGAACACATTAATTATCTCCCCCCTCCTTTCCAAAATGATTTAGACTAATCCCAAAGCTAGCATGCCCTCAGCCTTAACACGCTATTTTGGTAGTTCTTCAAACAACGCTTAACTGGGGTATTTGTACCATCATGTAAGTGCTTCAGTAGGAACTGCTTTCATCAGTGCCTTACGACTCTTCAACTGGAAGAAACCACAACATTAAGTCATCTCAACTCTCTGATTTGTGGAAGCACCAGCTAGAAATTCATCTAGCCTATGATCCTCAACTCTGGCAGCTGTTTATTGTTACCACCTGAATGTAATCCTTATGGTTTTCAATAATCCATTTTCTTATTTCTGTCTTGGCAGGAAGACACCTATTCTGTTTTGGGCCTGACTTTCCTCTGCAGAATTTGAAAAGGACAAAAACCTTGGTACATTCCTCCAGTTTGCTGCCTTTTCCAAGCAATGGCTAACATAATTTTGATGTCACATGTTCTACTCTACAGCATGTTTTCTAAAACAAGCTCACAGGATAGCTATTTTACTTATTTTGCCAAATGAACCAACATGTCATGCCACTAGCCAAAGCAATGCTATGCAGACTGACTGTAAAAGTAACAATATTTCAGAGTTTTGAGTCTGCTGGTTGCACTTAGTCACACCAATCATATTTGGACAGCGTTCTTCAGAACTTAGAACGCCCTACATAACATTAATCATGCTTTTTGCTCAAAAAGTGAATGTTTTAGCAGAACTGAAAGACATTGAAAGCAATAATTACTTGCATGCTAGCAAGAGGCAAACAAGTATCTCAGGCAGAAGGAGAAAGTGCTGATCAGCTGCTTCCAAAGCAAGTACAAACCACACCAACCTTCCTCAACTTTACTCCATGGCAACACAAGCTTCAGGAGAGCTGGTCACAAACTTCACCACAGATTATGCATGAGGTAGCTAATTTATAATTTGGTTTGCATTTTTGTAGCAGGGTGACTACAGTGGTGGCTTAAGTGATAACAAGCTAGAAGCTTCCCCTGTATCTGACAGAGTTAGCAAGATGGTCCCACTGCTGGCCAACACTGAGTCCATCAGCAACAGTGGTAGGGCCTCTGGGATAACATATTATAGAAGGAAGGGAAAAAACCTGCTACACAATAGCAGCCAGAGAGAGGATGAGAGAGAAACACCCCTGCACACAGCCATCAGTGAAGGAGGAGAGGGAGGAAGTGTTCCAGGTGCCAGAGCAGAGATTTCTCTGCAGCCTCTGAGGAAGAGCACATCAAGGCAGGCCGTCCCCCTGCAGCCCATGGAGGACGCCATGCTGGACAAGGCAGGTGCCCAAAGGAGTCTGTGACCTAGTAGGAAGCCCACACGGGTGACTCATCCTAGAGTGCTCTGTTCCTGAAGGATCGCACCCCATGGGAAGGGTGCAGTTCATGAAGAACTGCAGCCCATGGGAAGAATCCACATTGAAGAAGTTTGTGGAGGATTGCCTCCCATGGGAGGGGCCTCATGCTGGAGAAAGGGAAGAGTGTGAGAGTCATCCCACTGAGAAGGAAGTAACAGTAAAGAAAACATGTGATGAACCAACCAAAACCCCCATTCCCTGTTTCCCTGCATCACACAGGGGAGAAGGTAGAGAATTTGAGAGCAAAGCCCAGCCTGCAAAAAAGGGAGGGGGAAGTTTTAATGTAAGTAGGGCCTGTTTTGTCCATGGCAGTAACTGGTAAGTGGTCTCTCCCTGTCTTTATCTCAAACCATGAGCCTTTTAGCGTATTCTCTCTCCCCTGTCCAGCTCAGGACAGCAGCTCTGGTGGGCACCTGGTGTCCAGCCAGGGTCAATTCACCACACTCCAACTTAACAGACAAGAACATTAAGAGTTCTGTCAGCAACAGCTAACTGAAAGCAATATGGTTACTGCCACCTGTAAACAGTGGTTGGTTTTGCAGCACAGGAGTTGACCAATGCCAGCTTCTGAAATCAGCCACTCGTAAGTTCAGACTTGATTCCACTAAGCTCTTCCTATTACAGAATGCCATGCAGGTGAGGAGCCAAGGGCACACACAGCCAAACTGATCATGAGTATATTTAACAAGCAAGCAGAGGGTCCAGCACCAGCATTCTTATGTACAGACCTGTGAGAATGTTCCTAAGCTCCTGTAACTTTAAATACATCCAATATTACACATCCCTGTTGATATTTTCTCTCCCAAAGTAGCTATCTTCAGTAGTGCAGCCTCCACATGTTGAGTTCTTCCATCCTTACACCTTAGATATTCAGAGACTACTCTGCTGTAAGATCAGCAGCTAACACTCCACACCACCTACTCTCAGTCTGAAAGTGGTAAGAACAGTAAGTTTTCCTGTCTCTCCAAAAACCTCTACTCCTGTACTCACAGTATGCATTCCTGCACCCCAAACCCAAAAGTATCCCATCAAAGTTCAATGTCCCTACACAGCAATCCGTGCTAGATAATCCCTACTCCCTTATACCACAGGTTCCTAGGTCAAGCCTCACTCCCCTTCACCTTGGTTTTTGGTACAGCTTCTCACACTTTTGCATTGTAACATCACAAGCTCTTTATCAATTACACTTCCTGCACCCACCACTTAAACCACCTTCTTTCCCTGAAGCATTTGGTCCAGCTACATACCTACTGCATGCTGCAAAAGGAAGTCCAGCCCTGTCGTAAGTTTGTCACATGGCCACACACCTTAGGTGAGTTATTGCAAAGAACAAGGGGACACTGGGTACAGTACCTACAGCTAGTCACACAACACTGGATACCTGGTCCTGATTACAACCAGGTGTTACCCTGCAAGTCATCTCTACTATCAGCTAAAATTGCTCTGGGAGACTGAAAAGAGATATATGGTCCAAAAGTGCTTACTCTTTGCAAGTTAAAAAATTTCAACATAGGGAGTTGAAAGTATGAACAAGGTTCCCAGAAAGCTCAGTTCCCCTAGAGGAAGGCAGGCAGTAGTGTTGATTGATTTCCATAGTTGTCTTCTGTGTTACTGGTGAAGGGACAAACTTTTATATTAAAAAAATCATATTTGTTATCACAAGGAGAACTTCCCACCACAAGACTACTTGGTCACACTATCAGATGATCTTATAACTTTGTTAACCAATATTTTCTTTAGGTAGCATCTTACTCGGGGAAATCTCTCACCAGTTAGTTACATTTGGTTTTTTCATTACATTTAACTACCACCTCCCCAACCACAGGCAAGACCTGATTTTGCTTGCATTATCCTCTCGCAGAAAAAGCATGAGCTGCATTCAACAGATACACTGGTAGCATACGTCTGTTTCCAATGACCAAGTAAGAGAAAGTCTCGAGTATAGCAGGGATTCCCAGCACCAGGTAATACCTCAAAATGGAGGTTACCAATCACAGACAGTGCTAAAGAAGGCTACTGCTCTCACAATGGATAAGAAAACTTTAATCAAATCTGCTAGACGGTGCTGACCTTAGCTGTAAGCACAATTTCCAACACATATCAAGTCACTCCTGAACCTGGATGACTCCAGTTATCATCTGATGGGCAATGGTTAGCACATAACTTAGTGTTCAGAGTGTTTTTTTTAGTACAGGAGAAAGTATGAACAAACTGAGGGTTTAACTGTCTGAACTCCCAAGCAGACAACACTTCCAAAACTATCATCTGCATCTGAAGCTCTAAGTTTTCAATATTTGCTTTGACTCCAATAACAGAGAGGCATATAAGAGGAAAGTTTTGGCAATATGAGCTTTGGCCAGTTTATACAACCCATTAGCTTCTACTATAAAGCACATTATGTCCCATAGCCAAACTCTGTTACAAGCTACATGAATGACTCATGTCAAACCACATACATAAAGACACTGAAGTATGGATCCTCCTGTGCACTAGTGGGGACTCCAGAAGGACCAGGAAAGCACTCCAAAAGCAACCATTCTTCAGTTAGGAAAGGGGCCACATTGAGCTAGCTGTCACGTATACGTTCTATATGCCATTCACTGATGCCATACACAAAAGCTTTTGCAGGTAGTGGACAAAGATTTTTCTCTTTGTATCACAGAAGAATACAAATCTGCTTTACTGAAAGACAGAATTAATCCAGAAATCCCAGCTGCACTGTACTTGAATACTCTGGGTATTGCTGATGCTAAAATCTTGTTCTCAGAATTACTTTTGAGTCCATGCTCTCCCTGGGCAGGCAAAAAACCTGTGCTTTAACTACAGCAGACTATCAAACAATGCTCATAGCTGGGAGGACCATTGAAGCTTAATCCATTAAGTTTAGAGCAGGCTCTTCCTCCAGAGCTAGGTTTATGGACTCTCCATTTTTAAGCTGTTCCAGCCTGTATCAAAACCCTCAAGCTTTACTCAATAAGTTTACCCCTTCTGCCCTCCATAAACAGAGCTGGGGAGAGATGCAAACTGGAATAAGGGTTTCAGGTTGAACTTGCACAGTTTCACCTCCAGGATCTGAAAGATAAGGCATTTTGTTCATCTTAACTTTAGGGAGCTTTCCACATTCACAAGTATTTACTATCAGGTCACAAGAATTAGTACACTCATGTGCCAGATGTTAACACTTTAGACATCCAGGAGACGAAGCCTGCCATGCTTTTCATTTATATAAGGAACTGGCTATAGCAGAGCATAGCCTAGAAGGCAAACCTGGATGCCATACAGCACCACTCTCAGGTCCCTCACAGTCAGAGCAAACTGACACTTCAACCTCGTTTCAAGTTCAAAAAGCAAGATTAGCTCCACAGGATTTTCCATGAAATGCAAAGCTCACTAACTTTGCACAGAGGCTATTTTTATGAGATTTGGGTTCATAAGTTACAGCTAGCAAATACCCTATTGTTGCATATTAACCACATCAGCTGCTGTGCACAATACCATATACTATTTCATCACCAGTAGACTACTCTCCATGTCTTGGTCTAGGCCTTTATTACTATTCTGTATCACAAAGCCACAGACATGTCTGCATTCAGAGAACCATCCAAACAAATGAGGTGCACCAAGCAAGTCAGACAGCATGACAAAAAGGGAAATAATTCTTGCACCAGCAGCTCCTGTTCTTTAAGTACAGGAATGGGACTCCTTTCAAATCAAGAAAGCTGGATTCATGTTTTCCGTGAAGTCCTGTCCAGAAAGACAGCAGAACTTCAGCTACTCTCTGCTAAGAAAGTAGCCTGGTCCCCAGCACACAAGCAGTATATAAGGCCAGGTGGGGCTGCTAAATTAGGGTACACTGGTACCCTGTTACCAGTCTGAGAAATGGAAAATGATAGTTCTTAAAAATTTTAAAGACGAATGAGCCTTTAAATGATAATTGTGTCCTTGCCCAAGGCAGGATGGTTGAAACAAAGTTATCTTTAAGACCTCTTCCAACCCAAACCATTCTACAACTCTATATGAATATGAAGATAAATCTGCAACTGCATCACTTCCCTTCTCACTCTGCGTGAAGCCTCGTGGAGCACGGTAATTTGTCCCCTCCTTGGGGTCTAAGGAGCCCTCTTCCTCCTCCTCCTGCCCTCCCTCCGGCCGCCGACAGCGTCCCCGCTGGTGGTGGAGCCGGCTCCTCCCGCCCAGCAGCTCCAGGCGCACAGAGGCTCCCACCCGCAGTCTCTCCGGCACAGAATCACAGAGTGACCCGAGTTGGAGGGGACCCATAAGAATTGTCTAATCCAACTCCTGGCCCCCAACATTCACACTGTGTCTGAGGACCTTTTCCAGGTGCCTGTTGAATACGGCCAGGCTTTTTGCCATGGCTGCCTCCCTAGGAGGAAGTGCTCTACCATCCCCGTGGCGAAGAACGTTTACTAATATCCAACCGAAACCTCTCCTGGCACATCTTCCTGCCATTCACTCGAGGGGCAAACCTCACCCTTCTTCCTGAAAGCCGCGTTCCCATGGGGGACGGGGGAAGGATGATACTGCCCTTCAAGGGATATGGGAGGGAGACGGGGAAGGAGGAGCCCGCACGGGGAGAGAGGGAGGCTAAGGGGGGGGCGGGCGGAGCCCGCACGGGGAGAGAGGGAGGCTAAGGGGGGGGCGGGCGGAGCCCGCACGGGGAGAGAGGGAGGCTAAGGGGGGGGCGGGCGGAGCCCGCACGGGGAGAGAGGGAGGCTAAGGGGGGGGCGGGCGGAGCCCGCACGGGGAGAGAGGGAGGCTAAGGGGGGGGCGGGCGGAGCCCGCACGGGGAGAGAGGGAGGCTAAGGGGGGGGCGGGCGGAGCCCGCACGGGGAGAGAGGGAGGCTAAGGGGGGGGCGGGCGGAGCCCGCACGGGGAGAGAGGGAGGCTAAGGGGGGGGCGGGCGGAGCCCGCACGGGGAGAGAGGGAGGCTAAGGGGGGGGGGCGGGCGGAGCCCGCACGGGGAGAGAGGGAGGCTAAGGGGGGGGCGGGCGGAGCCCGCACGGGGAGAGAGGGAGGCTAAGGGGGGGGGCGGGCGGAGCCCGCACGGGGAGAGAGGGAGGCTAAGGGGGGGCGGGCGGAGCCCGCACGGGGAGAGAGGGAGGCTAAGGGGGGGGGGGAGGCGGGCGGAGCCCGCACGGGGAGAGAGGGAGGCTAAGGGGGGGGGGGGGGGGGGGCGGGCGGAGCCCGCACGGGGAGAGAGGGAGGCTAAAGTGGCGGGGTGTGTGTGTGTGTGTGAAGCCCACACGGGGGAGGGAGGCTAAAGTGGCGGGGGAGGGGGGGGGGGGAAGCCCACACGGGGGAGGGAGGCTAAAGTGGCGGGGGGGGGGGGGAAGCCCACACGGGAGAGGGAGGCTAAAGCGGCGGGGGCGGGGGGAATGAAGCCCACACGGGAGAGGAGAGGGAGGCTAAAGCGGCGGGGGCGGGGGGAATGAAGCCCACACGGGAGAGGAGAGGGAGGCTAAAGCGGCGGGGGGGGGGGGGGGGGGAAGCCCACACGGGAGAGGGAGACTAAAGCGGCGGGGGGGGGGGGGGGGAAGCCCACACGGGAGAGGGAGGCTAAAGGGGGGGCAATTCGGGCGCTCCCGCACTTACCAGGCTGCCCACGGTCTTCACCATGGCGAGGCTAAAGGGGGGGGCAATTCGGGCGCTCCCGCACTTACCAGGCTGCCCACGGTCTTCACCATGGCTGCGACTCGGGGCGGGTGGAGGATGGTCAGCTACAACCGGCGAAGGGCCTGGTCGGTGGGAAGTCTCGGCTTGGCTCGGTTGCAGTAAGCAAAGCTCCGCTCACTCCTGCAGCGCCTCAGCTCCGCGGCCGCCCCCGTTATAAGGGCGCTGTCGCCCCGCCCCATGCACATGTGGTGAATGGAAGGTATAGGGGAATGTGTGCTACATTTATCATCAACTCCACACAGGGGACTCCCAGGGGCACAAACCAGCTTTTGGTTGCAATCTAACATCCATACACACCAAAGGGTGATGCTTTTTTGGGTTTGGTATTGCTTTTTTTTCTCTTCATAAACTCTACCAACCAAACTCCTCTCTGGTAATAATGATCAACATTTAACATGGCTTTAACTTTATCAATAGGTAAGATCCACTGAAGGCAATGGAAGTACTATATTTGCAGTCACGTAACAAAGAATTTGGTCCTAATTTGTAAAATGCATCAAGCTGAATATTTCTGACTCCCATTTGCCTTTTGCAGAGATCCATGCATACAGCCTAATAACATTCCAACCACTGCTGAATTTTCTCCCTTCTCTTCTTGACCACAAATTGGGATATGATTTACTATTGCCTACAGGCAGAGTGTTAATCAGATTCCTTGATACTCTATCAGTAATAAAGTTCACCAAGGAGAGGCCCAGGAAGCCTTTAAAAGGGTTAAATCTTCCTTGATTGGCTTGTGGCTCTCAGTCTCAGGTTCAAATGCATTTTACTCTGGCAAAGGTAATACATAAGATATTGAAAAATCTATTTTCACATTATCGACACCACCTTTCCTTTCTATTCAACGTTAGCTTCAACTCAGTTTTGCAAAAATCTTTAAGTCAAAACCATTTTGAATTCAAGCCAATGGCTGAAACTTGCCCTGATTTTGTCCTGCTACAGTGCTTGCAAGAAGGAACAGCTGCCTAATGCAATTCACACACAATGAAAAAGCTGAT